>CM021107.1:379358550-379380893 GCA_007115665.2 Sequoiadendron giganteum | reverse complement strand
CCTTCATGATCATATACAAAGGGTCTACCAAGAAATAAATCACATAACTCTATGGTGTGACATATCAAGTGACTTATCGTACATAGGATTAACATAATTGGAGTACATTGTTGACTTAGATCTTCTTTCCTTGTAACCATACTAGAGAGTATGGGGTTGGATGCACACAGGTGGAGAGTACAAGAAACTTGATCAAGTTTTCTTATAGTTTCTACTATTAATAATGGCATACATGGGTTGTTTATTGACCCTTTATTTCATGTAGAAAATACATTTACACAATCCCAAAAAGTTTTCAAGCATGATTGCATTGAGTCATTATACCTCTTGACTAATCTCCTCTATTTCATGAGGACCCATTATTTATTTTCCAACAAGAATGTGTTGTGTGAAAATCACTATGAGAGCTAGAGTGTTGGTGGTTGCACTACTATTCACCTTGTCATCATTTCCTTTATCGTTGTGTGGAAAAAACTTATTGGGAATCTTAAGTTTTGACATGTGGTTAGATGGTTTATTCTGGATTTTTCATAGGAAAGTTTTGGCAATGGCATTTTAAATACCTAAAGTTTTTCTCTAGTATGATCTTTCTTTTCCACGAAGAAATGGATTGCAACTTTATCTTCACATTGGCTTATATTTTTGATGTATGGGAAAATAATTGGTCAATGTGTCTAATGTAAGGATCTCTATTTTTGTGTGGATTGAAACTAACTATCCATTGATATACTTAAGCACTCTTAGGTGTTCAGGAATGTCGACATACAAGCTTGTAAACTAGTCATGGAACTCAGTGTAGGATTCTACAATTTGTTAGACTTATCATGCATTAGGTAATAGATAATAATTAATTAATCTTTAATTGATTATTAGTATAATTTATTCTCATGCATTTAACCTAAACTTAGGAGTGCTTTATGCTTTTAGGGTTTTTCTCTTATATAGCACTCAACCCTCATTGTAATTATCTCTCGAGATTTCATATCTTTTGATAATCTCTTGCTTTTGTAGCTTTTTCTTGTTGAGGAATCTTGCATACATTGTTTGCAGATCTCTTGTGTGGAAGGTGTCTTTGTTCATTGTTTGATTATGTGGCTCATGGTTTTGTGGTTTTTCACAATTCTAACATGGTATCAAAGCATGGATTCAGTGAACCCCTTCTTGATTTATGAGATTTTTTTCTTCAACAAGGGTTATAGGTGTCAGATCTAGAATCCCCTTTGCCTTTTCTGCAAATTTTGGAGGTGCACATTTGTTAGGTACATTTTGGTGTGAAAAAGACCTCACCATTGGATTCAAAGCAATTGAGAAAGTTAAATTTTGGCACTTTTTGGATCAAAAATGGCTCGTACCTTTTGCTTCGTGTATTTTTGAGAAAAATAATTTTTGGGTTTTGTTTCAAAATCATGAAATACCATCTAGTCATCTACTAGATTTTTTAGATAGTAAATGGATCTTGCAAAAATGGCTATCAAAATAGCCCAGCACAGTTATTTTCCCTACAGGTGAAGTTTTTGTTTTTTACCAAATTGCATGTTTTGTTTTTTGGATTCAAAAACGCTTTCTGGGTTTTGTTGGTAGCACTAGAATATTTTATGGGTATCCATTAGTTTTTGCATATATAATGATCAATGTTTTTCAGAAATCAAATCAAAAGGGTCATGTTTGATGACCGTCGACTGGCAACATTTTTTTATATATATTTTTTTATTAAAAAAAATATGTTTTTATTTTTTTTAAGCTTAAAATAAAAACGTTCTTTTTATATGTTTTTTTTAAAAAATATATGTTCTTTTGCTATTTTTCTTTAAAAATAAAAGCATGCAATTTTTATTTCAATATATTTTTTTTGCAAAATAAAACCATATGCAGTGTACTTGGAGACGTTTTTTCCAACACCTCTAAAATTGGCAGACCTCTATTTTTGGCAGTTTTTTTCTAAATTTTGAGGAGATTTTTTTTTGCCCTACTCAGCCCCTCTCTGTTGGGCTTTTCAAATTTGCACCTTATATTCCAAAGGCCATATCTCAGCTATATAGTGGTCTTTTCTAGTGCATTTGTTTTTTGAAATGGGGTAGAATTTCATGCCCTCCATAGTGGTGTGCATATTTTCTAGTTTAGACTTCTGACTTTTCCCAGAATTCTCATTTCTCAGTGTTGTTATTGTTCAGTGCTCGTTTTGAAGACTTCGACAAGCCATATATTCTACATCTGGACTCCTTTTTGGGTGTCATTTTTTTGAAAGTGCATGTTTTTCATGTACTTCATGGTGCTACCAATTTTCTCATTTTTTGTCAAAAATTTATATTTTCAGTATGTAGTCCTTTTTTGGACATTATGGGCTTCCACTATATGTACAATTATTTTTATGTAGATGCACTGAGGTAAAGTGTCATTCTGGTGTATATGTTTTGGGGATTTGGCACATCCTATTATGTGTTTTGTAATCGTACTATGATATAAAGTACCATGGGAGTTGATGTTTGCCTTTGGTTTACCATCACACCTTTTTCAAGTGAGTGTCCCTTCCATGACATTAGTGAATCCTAGTGATTATTGCCTCATGTGTGTGTGCCTTGGTTTGCACACCCTTTTATTTATAGGTTGTTTCTCCTACATGGACTTCTAGATTTCACATAGTTTCAATGTATCTTTCATGGCTCTCCCTTTTTTCAGCGTTATGGGGGAGTTTCTACTACTGGTGCCAATGCTTCTTTGGTTTCACGTTGGAGTGATCTATGTATATAGTTCTTGTTCATGTGTAATTTTAGATGTAGCGTACATCAGCAGCTAGTTACACGCATTTCAGTGAGATGGATCATTTACCATATGGACACTCTTGCATTCTTGTTTCTAGAGGTGACCTTTCATTTTCATTTGATCAGAGACTACTAAGTACCTGTATTTTCAACTTGCATCTTGCATGTTGAGTAGTGTCATTTTTTGTCACTCATACAGTTTCATGTGTCGTTTGTATCTTTGAGTTTCAGATGTTTTCCTTTGTTTTCCATTTGATTCGAGTAGTGTCGTTGGGGACACTCATGTAGATTATTTTCTCTCTCATGATCAGTGTTCTTCAGACTATTGGTACCTATATTTTTGACTTGCATCTTGCATGTTGAGTAGTGTCACTGGGGTCACTCATGCAGATTCATGTACCACCTATATCTTCGACTTCTAGATGTTTTCATTTGTTTTCTATCTGATTCAAGTAGTTTCATTCGAGGAACTCATGTAGTATTCTCTCCTTGATCTTGAAATTTGTATCTTCAATTTGCATATGTTTTTCCTTTGTTTACTGTTTGATTTGAGTAGTGTCGTAGTGGAAACTCATGCAAATTATTGTTATATTGATCTTGATCATCATTTGTGTCAGAGGAGGTTCTTCATTTCAGCACTATATCAGTCTTCTTTTAACAACAATTTATAGCTTCTTCATGCTTTAGTGATGTTCTACATGTTCCTCTTTTTAGGACATTGTTCATTTGAAGGCTACTCAGTCCTTCACACCTTCATTTGGAGGCTTTTCAATCCTTCATTCATCTTTCTCTTTTTTGGAGAGGATTTTTCTCACGTTGTGGTTTTCTCCTTTTCTCTAGTTTTGAGAGATTTTTTATTTGTACATGGGTACCTCACCAGGCCTTGTTTGTCGGGACCCATCATGCATTCTATTTTTAGGGTTTTTAGCTACTCTCTAAGTTCATCTTGAGGGGGGGTGTTAGAGTTATCATGCATTAGCTAATATTTAATTAATCTTTAATTAATTATTAGTCTAATTTATTCTCATGCATTTAAGCTAAACTTATCAGTTCTTTTAGGGTTTTAGGGTTTTGCTCCTATATACCACTCAACCCTCATTGTAATTATCTCTTGAGATTTCATATCTTTTAATAGTCTCTTGCTTCTATAAATTTTTATTGTTGAGGAATATTGCACATATTATTTGCAGATCTCTTATGTGGAAGGTGTCTTTTTTCGTTGTTTGATCCAGTGGCTCATGGTTTTTTGGTTTTTCACAATTCTCACAGATTTTATCATTGGTGCAGCTACTAAAGCTTCATGTATTCACCCTCATAGTGTGAAGGGACAATATTATACTTGTAGAGCACTAAAAAGTTCTTATATATTTGAATTGGTTGTTCTCTATCATGTCGTCTGTGAATGCTTGCCACTATTGGTGCATTGTAAAACATGTTTTTAACACTACAAATGATTTTCTTGGTGTATTTGAATTTGTAGATAAAGAATTATTCTTGAAGCTCTATAATTTGATAATCTACTATGATGGTGTTGATCTTTCCTTCAAATATCAAAATATCAAAATTGACTTGCACTTAGAAAGGATTTTGATGATGCACCAAGGCTTGTTTCTCTAGATGTGATGGAACTCATCCAAGTTGAGTCATGAATATTTAGAATTGTTCAAAAATTTCCATAAATTATTTGTGTTGCATTAATCATGTATTCAACATTTATTGAAACCCTAGGTGAATTTTCATTTGTCATTATACTCTATGAACTCAGTGTTTACATGAATGGTTAGATGTTGAAGAAAGTGCACAATCCTTGTGTAGATGTTGCAAGCATGTCTAGATGAGCATGAAAATTAAAAAAATTGAAGCTCTAATACCAATGATTCAATTCCTAGGTGGATCAATGAGAAAAATTACAAATTAGTTGATAATCTACAAGTTTATAGAACATTTAAATAAAATCCTAGTATAAAATCATAAACACACATTTGAAGGTATAAAATACTTTGTGTAAATATTATATTGAATAGGAATAGTTTATTTATAATATCACACATGCAAAATGAATGTCCGTTGGTTCTTTTCTTATACTTTTTACGATGTGAGTATTTATATAAATGAGTCATCAACTATGCCTCTACAACATGTTGGCAAGTGTCACATGCAAATGGTGTGTAACGCCCTGCCAAGCAAACCCCATAGGACAACAAAGAAAACCCAACAAATGCGGAACATTTTTTCTTACAAGTAACAAATATGCATTAACCATAAATTAAATAGCCATACAACTTTATTATCATTATATAATGATACCTAATTAGTCCCATGGGGTTACATGGTTGCATTACTCACGTTCGTTCTCGGCCAATTAACGTGATAACAAGTAACGTCACTGAATTAAAAACAATAGTAAACATACATATCTCCATAATCAAGTAAGGATGTCAGATGATATATAAATCACATTTATTATATAACCAAATCATAGTTCAGTATTACATTAATGAAGCATATTTCCACAGATATAACACTACATAGATACAATGGTACAATTACATTATGCTTCCCTTATAACAACAGGAAGAGTACATCCATACAAGTATGATACAACAAAAATGAATAGAATACATAATGAGATTCATTAGAAGGAAATATAGGTCATAACACCAAAATTGTCACTAACACTTGAAAGCTTAAGAACCACTACAACTGGTACATCTCTGCAGCATCACGACCATCGATGGGGGAACCCAATGGGTGGATAGCATGTTCCACCCGACCATGTGGACCCTAAGGTCCACCCCTCGTGCTAGGAGATGACAAGAAAGACCCTCAACCAAAAACAATAATCAAGATAAAAAAGGCTACCAAGAATCCATCTCAATACAACAATCAACACATAAAGCAATCACAAGAACATCCACTTCCAGAGGCACAAGAACAACAAGGGGGAAACAACAAACATCCATGGTTGCTAAAGGGAAGTGTGTCATCACATGGCTTGACATGGGTTACCCAATGCGGATCTTCATAGGTTACCGGCCCCCATCCTGGGTTACCCTAGCAACCTCAACCGATCCCCGACCCCCATTCTTACACATGCGGAAATCAACTCACCTTTCTTGAGGACAAGGTAGTTGATTTTCCATTCCAGGTCTTCTCGTCTCATCTCAAGCCTATACAAGTGCTTGAGCCATGAGAGAGGCATCTGTTATCTTTTATTAGTGTGTTTACTACCCACCCCCTAACTATTTATTAGGTTATCACTAGATTAACTCAACTTCTACACGAGTTACCTAGGAGACCACTTAGGGTTCTAGCTCTCGTGAGAAGCCACACTCCCTACTAGCAAAAAGACCACATAATCATAATGGGTAAGCCAATGCACAACTGTCAAACCAAAAAACAAAAGTACCCAGTGGGACAAGCTCCATCCCACACTAGAACAACAAAATACATACTTCCAAGTACAAGGCTAAACCCACATAATCAAGTATAACATCACAGTTCATAGGAACCAATATGAGAAAACCATTATAAAGGAACATTTTTCCCCACCTCTGGAAGCCTAAAACTGACTGCCCATGGCTTCACAATCGAGGCAAAACAAGGCATAATGTCTCCAACATAAAATTTCCACATAGATAAATGCCTCAAGCAAAATCAACTCTAGATGGAGACACATCAACAAGGAAACATTTAAATCATCCTTCTAACTCACTAACACATCCTATGCTTTAATCATAAGGAACATTAACTAATCGATTCCATTTTATCTTTTAATTTTCACCAACATATCAAAAGAAATAAGTCTCAAAGAACATTACAATTATCATTTCATTCCTCTAACACCTTCAATGAACAACTATAAGGAACCCTTTAACAACCAGTTGTTTTCTATTTAATACACAATAGGAAACCATTTAATTGATTAGAGAAACTTTAGGGTCATAATTTAGAAATACCAAAATCCCATTTTAACACACCTAATTTACTCTTAATTCTAATTCACGATTTCACTTATACATGCAAGTTGCCATTGAAATTACAATGGCAATACATTCATAGCATTCTGACCTTGGCAACCTACATTTTCCATTCACTTGATTCCGTTTAATCCACAAAAATATTCAACACAATAATTTGAAAATTAATTTATCAATTGTTCTAATTAATTAATTTCATAGAAACTCAACTAATATATAATCATAAAATAATCAACATCAAAATAATCAATTCCGGAGCTCTAACCACTAATATTATCAACTCTACCCTATCTCACCGTTATGTAAAAGTGCAAATTATATACCACCTATGGTTAGAAAGTGCTCACTTAAATAATATCTATAATATAGTATTTGGAATATATGCAAACAACATCAAGAGAATACTCTAATTTATCTTATAAGGTTTTCATCTCATGATCATTTAGTAATGGTACATCATCTATTTAATGCATTACTACCACATATATTCATAAATTCGTTATGAGTTTAATCTTGACATATGGACGTAAATATGGTAGAGATTAAATTCTTTAATATTTCAATAAATATAAATGATAATTCTCTCTAATATTTCACAACCCAATTGAAGTGTAGCATAAAATAAGAAAACACGGAACAAATAGAAGCTAATAGCACTAACATTGGTAAACGATTATACCATCTCAACACCTTTCTTAACTTAGTCTATATATATATAAGATTATTCATCAGATGTCAAAAACAATGGACAACCATCGAATGAATTTGAAATAAACAGAAGTAAAATATATATCAAATGCCCATAAAGCATATATAGATTTCCCCCAAAAATAAAGTATAACCCCCGAATGTACTATATATATCATAGTATCAAATGTACATACAGTGGCCAAGAACGGGTAACCGGAACATAATCAAAGTATTCAGCATAAGACAATACATCTCCATTGATTACCAAGGGAAAACGAAGAAGTGATTCAGAGTTATCAGACTCGAATCAATAAGAAACAAAGACCAACCATACATAACATGCTTCCACTGAAATCCATTCGCATTGTAAAAGCATCAAAGACCGAATGCAATTCTCAGTGAGGACATCATACCTAGCCTATGCAAGGCGAAATGAAAAGGAGATAGGGCATGACTAATCCTAGCCACACAGAAGACATAAACAAGGTAGGCTCTAAACACGAGCAACAAAATGTAAGACACTGTACGAGTCCAAAAGAAATGCTGCAACTTATGTTCATCCCCAGAGCATCTACGCCTAATCGCGCGAGTGAGGAGAGGCTCAAATAGCAAGGATGTTGATGAAAGATAGAGGAATTAAAAAGAATACCCTGACGTAGCAGGTTAAGCAATAAATGGTACATGCTTAGAGAAGGAGCTGGATCACATCTAACTAAATGGGAGATCAGAGCGAAGTTGGAGAAATTTGGCTTGGCCAACGGAGCAACAGGGTACTTCCAGATTCAAGAATTTACTAAATGTTGAGGGGACAAATACACACAATAATCATGCGAATCGTTTGCACAGAGGAACTGACACAGATGAAGTAATAAATCGAATGGCAAGAGAGACAATAGCCATACCATACAAATTGAATCCCTTAAACATTACAAATCAAATAAATCGACATTATAATATAGTCATATTATTGTAGACAGAGAATTCGAATACAATGTTGAATAACATCAATTCCATTAATCGAGTAAATGAAACAAAGCACGACGAAAGATAACCTGGAATCCTTCACTTCGCAGAGGGAGATGACAAGTTGAACGATCTCCTTTGCAGTTCCAAATCCGTTCACCCCAGAACAATTTCCCCAAATTCTACTGACTGTATTATTTTTTTTTATAGAATAATGTTTTCTTTTCAGAGAACTGTTGCAAAGGAGGATTGTTTTCTTTTTCCAAAAAAAGACCAACGCCGAAAAAATCCGAAAGAACGCATTATAAAACCCCATAAACGTTTTCAACAGCAAAAATCAATTAAAAATAACAAGTTTCCTGTTCCCAATTAATTATTTATTTTAGAAAATCAAAACATAAATAAAAAATTAAAACTAAAATCAGCAACTTGCACAATCTTTTTTCAATTCGAAACTTTGCATGTGAACACTTTCCTCCATTAACATTATCACTTACATTTTCATTTAGAATAATTCCAAAATAATGATTTAAATGAGCAATATTATCTAAACATCAACAAAATAATAATACAATATACATTTAAATCTACAAAACATTTCAATTTATAAATTAACTTCATATTTAATTAAATACTTAACACTTGCACATAAACACTTAATAATTAAATTTAATTATTTAATTAAATTAATCCCAACAATAATAAATGTCATTAATTTAAATTAACTAATTAAACGATATTTATAAAAAACAACCATATTAAATGATTAAACAACATTAATAATACCATTAAAATTAATCAACATGCCATCACAAATCAACACTTACACAACTGACCCAAAGACCAATGCGGAGGGGGCACTACATGGTGCACTCAATCATGTGGGCACAATATTGATGGGTGTCAAACCCACATGATTTCATTTGTTTAGCATGAACATGTGGTATGGGCATAGACACATTCCAAACACGTATGATGGCATCTTATATGGATGTTAATGTCCCACATGCCACATTAATAGGGTCTTGTAGAATGTCGAAATGTGTAGCCATGTGCAAGATTATAATATGAAAATGAGCTATGTTATGTGAAGTTGTGTGCATGTTATGCGGTGTACATTAAGTGGAGATAAGTATGCAAGTGGTGCTACTAAATGGAAGTAAGGTTTTGCAAATGTAAGAGGCTAAAGTTGTGTGATGTTTTATTCGATCAAAGCTTCTCCCATTTTTGGCTCCTTACTAGGTGAGGAAATTCACTCATTATTAGCCTCTATGATATGAACACTAGTCTCACTCCACATATTTCACTCTAACCTTGAGATAAATCAACACATTTGTGACCCTTTTTTCCATAATGGAAGCAATCTCTTAAAAATCCTCTTCTACTACTTCTATAGCCACCTTTCTTCCTAGAAGAATTGGGTTCTTGTTAATAACTTTAACCTTGAGAAAAACTAGCTTCTCCTTTAGGTAAGTGCACAAAGTTGGGGAGAAAAAAATTGGCCAAGCAATTTTTTAAAGAAAATTTGACATAATAGTCTAGGGGCTCCAAAATATTGATCTGTAATACTCTTGCATTATAACGGGACCATATTATAACACACTCATGTTATATATGACTTAAAAAAAATATATTCTACATTTCATTTGTGCTTGCTTTGAAATCCCACCCTTATGCTTGGACTTGCCTTGGATATTCAAGCTAAAGGGTTAGACTTGCATGGAAGGTTCCCAAAAATGTGTTATGTAAAACATAAAAAAAAAACAAATTTCAAGCATGTTCTCTATCAATTTTGCCCATTTTAAGAAATCATTTCAAAAAATTCCACGACAATGCCAAGCTCTCTTTTACATTGTCTTAAAGCCATGATATTGGTAGATAAATTTGTACTCCTTTAGTAGTTTAGTATTAACCTTCGAGGATGTGCTTTATTTTAGCTAGTTGCTCGTGTTTGTACACCCACAATCTTGTAGAAAGCTTCTTTTGTGGCATACATGTGAAATTTTAGTTTTTAACAATATTGGTTGCACACTATTGCAACATTTTCCTTATGAACTTGTAGCCACCTTGCAACCCTCTTTCCATTCGTACCCTCAATTTTTCCTTTGATGCATTTTATCATGGAAAAAATACTTGCATAATTAGGTCAAATGTGATCTTCCATCCTTGTACTTATTTACTAAGTATCATTTAGCTCCTTGTATATTTTGATTGATTATATGCATGCATGTCTTTGTGTCATATCCAAAATTATAATTACATAGTTCTCTTAATTTTTCAATCTAATATTCATGTGTTTGAAGTGGACAATTTTGTTGGCTTCCAAATAGAATGGGCATACCATTAGTGCAATATTTTGATTAGCCTTGGTCATGTCTATGAGTCAAAATTCAATTGAAAAGTCACCGCTTGAATATTGATTTCAATATTTACATTACCCCCCCATTGGGTGCTCTTGATCCTTGTTGGTCATATAGAGTACGTGAGGAAAGGGTTAGAATATTGACTAGCCCATATCTAAGGATTTTTTTTTAGTGAGAACATTCAGGTCTTCAATCCTATGTAAATAATCACACCACACAATAAGTATCCATTTATTTCTATATTTTAACAATAATTCACTATCATACATGACAATTTTGGTGTTCAACACCTATCATGCATGGTTGATGAGGTTAATCACAACTCCTTGGCATGCTTTTTTTTTCTCACTCATCATGCAATTTCCCAATAACACCTTGAGTCTAGGAAAGCCTTCTACATAATAAAATAGATATAGGATAATGCACCCCAAGTTTGTATCCTCTCGAGGCTTATTATGCTCTTCAACAATATATTGTTATACATAGTGAAGCATTCACATGAAATCCTAGTATAAACATCATTTTGGTGTAAGATCCAACTTGTTGGGAGTCAATCCTGTACTCTCAAATTTGGCTCGAGTTCCTTCTCTTTTATGTGTCTTGACCCTATTTGTTCCACCATTAAAATCAAATTTGAGAAATCCTAATTGGATCCCTACATCAATATTTTCCTAACTATTGTATTCTATCATTCCCTATGTGCCTATAATGTATTACAATTTTTGAAATCCTAAAATATGTCAAAGCATTCAGGTTTTAGGTTAAAATATTTAATTTTTTGAAAATTGTTAGAACTATCATATTTTCCCTACCAAGCATACCTTTCATCCCACCTCCTTTTCCCTTTGTTCTTATTAGGATAGAATAATTCCCCTTCCTCACATGCTTGCACCCTAAGCCTAAAGGATTGATTTTCCTTTGATTTCATCAAACTTTTAGACTTCTCTCTCCCATCATGCCACCTGATTGAAGTTTGACTTTCCATTCATACCTATTGGCCCATTAGAATCCACCCCCTGAGTACCATTTCCTTGATTATCCTTGATTTTTATTCCCCATCCATTTACACTAGAACTACCATTATCAAAGTTGGTCCTTCAAATTTCCCTTTCTCCAAGTATGTGTCATAGGTTATGCTCAACTCTTGATCCCCAATAATACAAATTACATAACCTTTTTGACATTACTATTTTGGACTTCTCTCATTCCACATACCTTAATGGTATGAGTTACCCTCAACTCTTGAGAAGTCTAAAAATCTCAATTTTTTTCACCATTTGACTTTACCAACCTTCCCATATGACTAGATACTATTTTGTAATTAGTGATAACATCATAACATTCTGGATTAGGATTTCTCTTACCCATAAACTAATTCTCATAAAAAAGGTGCATACATGTCAATTATAGTGAAAAAGAAAGAAATGACCCAAAAATTCCAAATTCAATTTGATGGGTCCCTAAAATATTGAATTGAATTAGGTAACACTCAAATAACATGGTTTAAAAAAAATAAAAAATTTAAAAGGAATAAATGGCATTAATCAACATGTAATGTATTTAATACAATAGTTAGGGTTTTTCTGATTTGTTTTCTTTATGTCATCCCTTGGAAATGTTTGCAACACATTTCTCAATGTCTCCCATGTTGTTCACTCGAGATCCAAAGTTATTATTATTGTAACCATTATTTGTAGGTTTGAGAAAAGTTCCACCATGATGCTCATGTGGATTTCAAAATATTTCTCAACAATTTTCACCATGATATGAAATGTGAATCATGATGCACAGATGATGGTGGGTAGGGCATGATGAGTTTTCTTCATGTTATCCAAGTTTTAATCATCATGAGGATCCTATCTATAAGTTTGGGTACCAAAATAACAATGAAAGTTTGAGAAACCCTTGCAATGTATTGCCACTACATTTCCTCTATCAAAATCATTTTCCTATGCTATAGATCTATATGTATTAGTTTTATTCTTTATTATAAGGGATAGTAATTCAGGTTTCCATTGTACTATAGTGTAGAGTAATCTAAGTTTTCAAGTTATGTTAGTTTGTCCACCATTAGAGTTGACCTCTAAGTTGTAGAGAGGTATCCACCATAAAAGATGGATGTAATAATATGTCTCCTTAGTTCGTCATTGATATTTTAAAGGGTTTTAGTGTATAGAGGTGAAATAGGTCCTCTTTCTTATAAAATTTATTTCACCATAGTTGCTAGTGTGACTATGATAAGTATTTGAATAGTGTTGCAACACTAATTTATTATATATTTTCATGTGTAATACTATTTTTACTATTATGGATGAATGCCAATATGTTCAGAGAGGGATTATTAAGTATATGTGTTCATTATGCAATATACCTTTGTTTTTATTTATTATTCTTTGTTTGAAATGGTCAGATACAACTTTGTTACCTAATAAGGCACCAGTCTTGAAGGCCTCGACCTTTCATACTTATCAAAAACATAAAAAACCTTTTAATAGTACTTGTAAAAAAGAATTATGAACTACACATGTTCATGATTCAACAATGCAACCAATGATTATTGTTAAGAAATATTAGACTATTAAATACTAATAGAGTCATGTCTAACATGTTTATACATTGTTGATATGTAACAACATTGAAATAAATTTATTTAAGGGACTATAAATTGTTTTTAATCTAAAAACATGTATGAAAGACACATAATTAGTTATAAAAAGGTTTATTGCAATTGTTCTTTCTTGAACTAGATACTACTATAGGGGTCAAGAATACAATTGGGTGTAGTTTTTGTTTCTTACATAGATTATTTTATTTTAATTGATATAATAGCTTGTTAAGGTGACCTATGGGAACACCCTCTCGACTTTAGTTGGAGCTCAAAGTGTAGGAGAGATTAAACACTATTATTAGTTAGCATTTCATCATTATAAGTATATTGATGACCCCCTATTTACCTTCTTGAAGATAACCCTTGCCCTTGAAGGTAGAGAAAAGTTCTAGGATTTAGGATTTACAATGTTGGTACCTAACATTTAGTGTCATTTCTAGATATTCAAAAAATATATTTTGAGGACCCTAGTGATATAGCTATAAGGGATTTGAAGATATATATTATTGTTCTTTTCTATATTTGTAGTTATATATCTTTTTTTGGGTAGGTTTGGAACCTCACCACTTTTGTGACAACCCCAATGAATTTCAAAATTTTGTACAATTTTTTAAATCATTACAAGAATGAATACATGGAAATTAGCTAACAACTTAAACAAAAGAAAGTTCAAGCATGTAATTATTAATTATGTGTCATTTACAAAACCTTAATACTACAATGTTCCATGGAAGATAAGTTATTTCATGAGCTGCAACATACCTTAAGTGTTATGTGATTCATGAAGGCTCCTTTTTCATGGTCTGCACTGGCTTGTTGTGGTGGTGCAAAATTATCCCAACCAAAATGGATACAATCCCTATCCACCCCTCTAAGAATATTATGTGGTTCATGGTGAGAGAGAGTTGACAATTAGACCCATCTATAGTGTATAGATTGACTTCCTAGTGACCTATTTCCCAATGTGTACCTACCATTGGTAATCTTAAGATATCATTCCACATCAATTATATTATTACAAGATGAGTCCTATTTGTTACCTACTTGAGCTTGGTAAAAAACTCTCTTCCCTATAGTCCATCAGACGACTAAGCAACCAAGGTCATCCATCACTAGCATAGTATGCTCCTTGACTATTGTTAATCTCGAGCATCATGTTACTGCTCATTGGCTATTTTCAATCTCAAGCATCATAGTACTACTCCTTTACTACTATCAATATTGAGCATCATAACACTGCTCCTTGACTACTATCAATCTCAAGCATAATATTACTCTCCTTGACTACTATCAATCTCGAGCATAATAGTACTAATCCTTGACAACTATCAATATTGAGTATAATAATAATGCTCCTTGACTATTGTTAATCTTGAGCATAATAGTATTTCTCCTTAACTATTTTCAATCTCGAGTATAATAGTACTTCTCCTTGACTATTGTCAATCTTGAGCATAATAGTATTGCTCCTTGACTATTGCCAATAGATCAAGAAGCATGGTACTACTCCTTGACTACTATCAATCTCAAGCATCATGGTACTACTCCTTGACTACTGTCAATCTTGAGCATAATAGTAGTGCTCCTTGACTACTACCAATCTTGAGCATAATAGTGCTACTCCTTAACTACTATCAATCTTGAGCATAATAGTATTTCCCCTTGACTATTATCTGTCTCAAGCATAATAGTATTGATCCTTGACTATTGTCAATCTCGAGCATAATAGTACTAATCCTTCACTACTTCCATTCTCAAGCATAATAGTACTACTCATTGACTACTGATCCTTGACTATTGTCAATCTTGAGCACAATAGCACTACTCCTTGACTCATGCTTAACAATATAACTAGAAGATAGGATCCTAACTCATAATAAGTAGATTCCAAGCCAAACCACCTCTAACCACTTTGGGTTGCACTACTTGAGGGGATCCAAAATTCATTATTCCCAAATTATTATGGTTGTTTCTCAACCAAAAGAAGATAACCATTTGTTTGGAAGGAATTGCAGGCAAGGTCTTGGCACTAAAATGGCCTTACCATTTGTTTATCTTTCATCCAACAGAACCACAAAATCTACCTCATCTTGCACCCTAGGTACCCACAACCAACGAAAACCTCACACAGGTCCACCAACCAAGTCATTAGTCTGAGTTAGTCTAAACAATTCAAAGCATTAAATTTAGAAATAACATAATAAGGTTAATAATTACATTCCATGGTATTAGTATCAAGGTTCACAACCATCACACACACATATATAGGTCCACATAGTAAAATCCTAAATTCCGCCCCTAGTCCAAACTACATCGGGGCTAAGGGTCATGCAAGTGAATTATCAAGGTTTCTAGGGGATATGACATACTCCCCCCTTAGGATGAAGTTGACTTGGCTTAGTTAAACAGGTATGGATATTCTAATTTTATTACATTTACATCTTCCCAAGTAGCCCCTTGTTCCCCATATTGGTCTCATAGGACCTTAACTTGTTGGACAGTTTTGTTGCATAATTGTAGGCTGCACCTATCTATGACCATGAGTGCTTCGAGGTGGATATCTCCAATGTTTTCCACCTATAGTGCCTACCAATCAATTACATGTGTGGGGTCAAAAATATATTTCTTAAGAAAGGATACATGGAATACATTATGAATGTGAGAGAGAGATGGAAGAAGAGCTAGTCAGTAAGATACATGGTTGATCTTGTCTAGTATCTTGAAAGGCCCTATGTATCAAGGAGCTAGTTTAGTAGCCTTACCAAACTTTATTGAGCTTTTATGTGGTCTAACCCACAAAAACACCTTGTCTCCTACTAAAAATTCCCTCGATGTTTTATTTGCATCAACATAACTCTTTTGACATTCTAAAGCCTCCTTTAGTCTTTCCCTTATTATCTTCACTTGATTTTCATATTCTTGGAGAAGCTTCAATCCAATAGTTACACAATTTTCTAAAATATCCCATCTTATAAGCATTGTGCACTTTTTTCCACACAATTCTTTGAATGGTGTCATTTGAATGGAAGTATGATATGAATCATTATATGCAAACTCTACTAAAGTAAAATACTCTTCCCATTTAGTGGGTTGATCCATGACATACATTCAGGGAATGCCTTCCATAACCTAGTTAATTCTTTAAGTTTGACTGTCTGTTTCATGGTGGTAAGTTGTGCTAAAATTAAGTTTGGTACCTAATGTGGTCATAAGAGAGGTTAAGAAGCTAGAAGTAAATAAATTATCTATATAAAAAATGATCACCTAAGGTATCTCATGTTTTCTAACAACTTCCTTTACGAATCTTTTAGCCAAAAGTTGGGTATCATCTTTCACATTGCCCGATACGAAGTGTGCCACCTTTATTATTTTATCGACCACTACTAGAATATGGTCATGTTGATTTCGTGTTTTGGGTAATCTTGTCATGAAATCCATGGAAATTATCAACCATTTGTGTTGAGACAGATCATGGAGATAGAGAGTTCCTGCAAGGTGACAATGTACCTCTTTAACTCGCTGGTATGTGGCATTTTCCCCAAGAGAAGAAAAATTTATGAAATAACCCTTTAGAATTAAAAGGGAGAGAAAGATAAAGGATATTGTGATCCTTTGGTTAAAAAAGATATTAATAAAGAATATGTATAAATACTCTTTAAAAGGAGAAGAATAATTATTAAAGACAACCTTTGTGAAAGGGTGTGATGGTTTGAAAATCACCCCTTAAGGCTTATATAAAACATTTGAAAAAGAGGGAGAAAATTCAAAGATAGAAGAGAAAAAGTAAATGAATTAAAGGGAGAAACACATGAATTTAGAAGGCACAAAAGAGTGAAGGTTAAGGTCATTGGTTGACATAGAGGTATTTGGACAAGGGGCACACAGTGTGTGTCCAACTTGAGGTACAACGTACACCCAAGAGTGTCCTAGCTAAGGCTATGGTATTTATTTTATGAAGGTAGGTTGGGTTCTATGTAAAAACTTGTTCCTCCAGGGGTGCTTCCTTGTTGTGGAGAGCCTGGACCTCTAGCCATTCCTCTGAGTTTCAAGTAGCAACCTCTTTGAGAATTACACATATGTGTTATCCAATTTTATTTGCAACCATTGTTTTAAATGTTTAATTGATTTAAATGATTAATGTTATAAATGTTTTCATTATCAATTTATTGGTGCATATTAATATTAAAAGATATTGGAATATTATGATTCTCATGCTAACTTGAGTGAATAATATGAATGTGTTATTCAATTGACTATGTTAATTACTTTAGAATCTTTGTCTAGTTATTACATATTGTAGTTTACACATCATTTTAGGACATGACATCTTGTAAATTATATTAACTCTAACATTTAATCTATTAAATCCGCTACTAATACTTAAACAACTTTAGGGAAAAAAGAGACATTACATTTGGTATTAGAGCCTAATGATCAAGCTTTCTTATCTTACATACTAACCAATTTTTAAAATACTCCTTGCATATGTCTTTTCTCTATTGTTCATTGGCATTATTGAAAATCCTAAATCATATATCTATTCATGATCATACTCATATTACTTTAAGACCTTCCTATTTATATGTAGAATCAACTTAAGATATCATATCCATTAATGAAATAAAAATCTACATAAACAAGTAAACTATTAACCTATAGACCCATAAATATTACCAATATATATCATTTAATCTTAATTCTTCACTCTCTTGAAATATCTATCCTCTTTATTATACATATAAAAAAAAAACCATTCAAATCCAATTGATATTCACATTATATTATATAGAATGTCATTCTTGTAGACCTCTATGGACCATGGACCGTCCACATTGTTTGATATCCAAAGATTTGTGTAATTGTATATAGAATAAGAGGGCCTTCATTGAAATACCATATTTTGAAAGGTTGAGACTTCTTGTGTCAAGGGTGGTGTCTCTAAATAAATATGGCATCCTATTCATCATTTGTCATTGTATGTGCTATAAAGTAGTTACATTGCAATGCTCAAATGCATGTATACTATTGTAGGTGCATGAACTTGTAACACACATGGGTAGTCAAACTACCAAATTCTCCAGGGTAGGGCATTATACTATTGTACACCTGAGTTGTCCTAATGGTGGAGAACTTGTAGTCTTGAAAGAGAGGTCACAAGTTCAAATCCTGTAGGGTGTAGGGTATGTACACCTTCTATTATGAAGCATGAGTTAGGCACCTCTTGTATATTAGGAGTACAAGGTAGTCCCATATACTTAAATCCATTTGTAGACCCAAAAATAGATCGCTAGATATCGTCGACTATAAAAGAACATTTTTATCATTCTCGATCTTTCCATCAATGGGCACATTAGAAACCATGCTCACCTACATCTAGAGATTCTTTATTTAAGGCACATTGCATTTGGAAGTACATGGGTTCATGAAAATTGAGCATGCTACCGTTAAAGCATGAAAATTCAGCCTCCACTAGGGAAAATTGACATTAAAAAAAGGTTTTTAGTGTCCAAGTGAGGCGATTCTCCCATCTTACTGTTGGATTGTGACAACAATGAAATCCATAAAATAAGGAATAGAAAATCGGGAATAGAAAGCTTTAGAAAAATAGTTTTACTTTGAAAGGGAATTTCCAATTTCTTCAAAGGAATAAAACTCATTTTTCTATGTTTAGTGACTGTTGTTATTTAGAAGATATTCTATATATCTTTGTGCCTTGAAGGAAAATAAAATAGTAATGTAATTGATAGCAGCAACTATGAAGATTGTATTTTGGTTTTCTTTGAGCAATAAGAATATCGATACATTGCCCCACAAATGTTTCCTTGGCATTTTCTCAAGGTTTTACCATGTAAATCAGTGTCTACTATGTTATTCTATTTTGTCTAATTTTTTCTATTATTTGTATGCAACTAATTTTTGTTGTAACTATTTTATTTATTCTAGGTTTTTTAGCTTCCACTTGCATAACAAGTGGTATCAGAGCAATTATTTTTGCAGCTAGTGTGTTAGGATTTAGTGTTGTTTTTTGCAGCATCAAATGGTGAAGGTTTCGAATGCATGATTTGAGGTGGATAAACTTAATGGGAAGAATAACTTTGAGCTTTGGAAGCTCAAGATGCATGATTTTTAAGTGCAACAAGGGTTGCACAAGGCATTGGTAGGAAAGGAAAATAAATCTGCAAATATGACTGATTAGGACTGGGAAGATCTGGATATGAGTGCTCTTAGCACAATTCAGTTGTGTTTGGCAGATGAGGTTCTTTTCAATATTGTTGGAGAGGGTACAGTAGTAGGCTTATGGAGCAAAATGGAGAGTCTTTACATGACAAAATCCTTGACAAACCAGATCTACTTGAAGAGGCAATTGTATAGTTTGCAAATGAAGGAAGGTATAATTTTTTTTGATCATTTAAATGTTTTCAATACTCTTATTTGTCAATTATCTAGTGTGGGTGTAAAAATCAAAGATAAAGACAAGGCAATTACAATGTTGTGTTCATTGTCTGATTCCTGGAATCACTTAGTAACTTCTATTATCTTTAGAAATGACACCCTTGAATTTGATTCTATTGTGGGAGTTTTGTTATCTGAAGAGGTGCGAAGAAAGTGTAAAATATATACCTCCACAACAAAAGAAATGGTGGCTAGAGGTCGATCCATAGAAAAAAGGGGAGAATTCAAGAGGAACATCTAGATCTAAGTCAAAAGATAGAAAGGGTAAGGGAAAATGCATTGGTATTGCAATAAATTTGGGCATCTCAAGAAAGATTATTGGAAGAGGAAAGAGGAGAATGATAACTCCAAAAAGGAAGCAAATTCGGTTGAGATAAGTTCAGGTATGGTTGATGAGGTATTATCTGTTTGTAATTTCTTACAACGTGATAAGGAATGGTTATTAGATTTTGGTGCTTCAAATCATATGTGTCCACATAGGAGCTACTTTTCTACTTACCAAGCTATTTATGGTGGTGTTGTTCTTGTGGGAAACAATGTTTCATGTAAGACTATTAGGATTGGAAGCATTAAGATTAAAATGTTTGACAGTATTGTAAAGACATTAACAAAGGTAAGACACATACCAGAACTAAAAAGGAATTTAATTTCTTTAGGAGTTTTAGATTCTGGTGGTTATAACTTTTCTTATCAAAGTGGAGTGTTGAAAGTATCCAAAGGCATTTTGGTGGTCATGAAGGCTACAAAAGTTGGAAACCTTTATAGGCTAAATGAAAGTACTAAGATAAATGAAGCAATGGTGGTATCTAAGGAAACAAATGATTCTTCTCATTTATGGCATCAACGATTGGGTCATATGAGTGAGAAAGGGTTGAAGGTACTGGTAAACTGTAAGTTACTTCCAAATTTAAGGTCTTTGAATTTGAATTTTTGCAAGCATTGCGTCTTTGGAAAGTAGTGTAGAAAGAAGTTTAAATCAGTTAGTCATACAAGTAAGGGTGTTCTAGACTATATTCATTCAGATGTTTGGGGACGGTTCCCTACAGTTTATTTTGGAGGAGCCTTATATTTTGTGAAATTTATAGATGATTACTCTAGAAAGGTGTGGATCTATATTCTTAAAAGTAAAGTTGATGTGTTTAGTGTATTCAAGCAGTTTAGAGCTTTGGTTGAAAAGAGTACCGGTAGATCATTCAAGTGTTTAAGAACAGATAATGGAGGCAAGTTCACATCATTGGAGTTTGAAAATTATTGTAAGAAAGCTGGGATCAAAAGGCATAAAACCACAATTTACACTCCTTAGCAAAATGGTGTTTGTGAACGCATGAACAAGACTCTTCTAGAAAGAGAAAGGAGCATGCTCATTAATGCCAAGTTGGAGCAAGAGTTGTGGGCATAAGAAATTAATACAACATGCTATCTAATAAATCGATCACCATCAGTTGCAATAGATTGTAAGATTCCTGAAGAGGTATGAACAGGTCATTCATGTGATTATTCAAATCTGGTTTTTTTTGGTTGTGATGCATATGCTCTTATTTCAAAGGATCAACATTCTAAATTAGACCCCGAATCTAAGAAATACATTTTTGTTGGTTATGGTGATGAAATTAAGGGATATAGATTGTGGGGTCCTACTACCCACAAATCATCATTAGAAGAGATGTAGTGTTTGATGAATCTTCTCTAATAAAATCAGACTTTGTAGAAGTTGATTTGGAGCAGGAACAAGTACCTCAATATCAACAAGTTATATTTGAAACTCAACCATCTACAAAAAATAGGGAGCAAGAAGAAGCTTCTGGAGATGAAGATGTGGATGTGAATGCAGAAAGCATACAGGAAAATGTGGAAATATCACAACCATCTCTAAGGAGATCTACACGATTCAGAAATCCTCCTAAAAGGTATGATGATTTTGTTTCATTTATTGCTTTGATTTCTAATGATGGGGAACCAAGTTGCTATCAGGAAGAAATGGATGGCACTGAAAGTGCTAAATGAAAAATATCAAAAAAAGAAGAAATAGATGCCTTGGAGAAGAATAAAACATGGGACCTGGTAGAACTTCCAAAGGGTAGGAAAGTTGTTGGTTGCAAATGGGTCTACAAACTAAAGAAGGGTGTTGATGATAAAATTGAAAGGTGCAAGGCAAGACTAGTAGCAAAAGGATATTCTCAGAACAAAGGTATTGATTTTCATGAAATTTTTCACCAATTGTTAAGCTTGTTTCTATTCGGGTTGTGTTAGCATTAGCTGTATTACTTGATCTTGAGTTGGAGCACCTAGATGTTAAAACAATATTTTTACATGTAGATTTGGATGAGGAGATATATACGGAACAATGAGAAGGGTTTGTTCAAGATCGCAACAAGAAATTTATTTGCAAACTCAAGAAGTCATTGTATGGCCTGAAGTAGTCACCTAGGAAATGGTACAAGAAGTTTGATTCCTTCATGGTGAGCCAAAAATTTACAAGAAGTGGGTATGACCATTGCGTTTAATTTAAATGTTTGGAAAATGGTTT
>CM021107.1:379226516-379345948 GCA_007115665.2 Sequoiadendron giganteum | reverse complement strand
AGAAGTTTCAGAAGATGAAGAAGTTTCAGATGCTAAAGAAAATTCCAACGAACTACCCCTTGTGATGTTTGTCAGCACCACTGATGAGTGGTATTCTAACATCGCTCATTTTCTCACTTACGGTGAATCCCCCAACAACTTGACATCAAAAGAGAAAAAGACTATCAAGTTAAAATCAACCAATTTTGTCTTATGGGACAATGGCTTGTATAAACGTGCAATTGATGGTAGCTTTCTACGGTGTGTAGATAAGGAACAACAAGAAAAGTTGTTGAAGTCATACCATGACTTGGCGTGTGGAGGGCATTTTTCGGCACCGGTCACTACTCAAAAAATTCTTAGAGCAAAATACTAATGGCCTGCGTTCTTCCAAGACGCATACTCCTGGGTACGTAAGTGTGAGCTATGTCAACAATTTGTTGGCAAGCCCAAGCTGGCGGCTTTACCATTAAAGCATGTGGTAATTGAAGAACCTTTCCAACAATGGGGAATCGACTTCATAGGCACAGTTAATCCATCTTCAAGTGTTGGAAATGTTTACATCCTAACTGATACCGACTATTTCACCAAGTGGGTAGAGGCGATTCCCACCAAGCGCGCAACTTTTGAAGTCGTGTGCAAATTCTTGAAAGAGAATATCATTTCCAGGTTTGGCGTGCCAAACAAAATCGTTGCCAAAAACGCGTCTACCTTTTCATCAAACGAGATCACCGAGTTTTGTTTCGAACATGGCATAACCTTGTCGCATTCTTCTGATTATTACCCACAGGGTAATGGTCAAGTTGAATCAAGGCAATCAGTATGTCCCCCTTTCAACTCTTGTATGGGATGAATGCCGAAATTCCCATAACCTTGGAATTTCCCGCCCTCAAGTTGGCTAAAGCTATTGAAGATGAGATCTTTGATAATTTTGCTGACAAGCACATAATGTATCTCTCCAAACTGGAGGAGAAACATGTATCGGTTGCTGATCGCATCGCAAAACACCAACAAAAGGTAAATAATATTTTTGACAAAAAGGCTAAGTCTCGGGGCTTTCAAATTGGTGACCTCATTCTCCTATGGGACAAACAGAGAGAGTCAAAAGGTATGCACGAGAATTTTGATTCACTGTCGACAGGACCTTTCCTGGTTCACCAACTATACGGTGAAAATAGTTTTTTGTTAGCATACAGAGATGGAACACCGTTCACTCTTCCTCATAGTGGACAACACCTCAAACACTTTATGTGTTAAAATAATGAGTGTTCTAGAGGTAAATATTTTTATTTTTAGTCCTTTACATCTTTTTGTTTTTGTTTTGTCGTCATCACCTAACTCCAAGCCCAATGGATGGATAAAGGCACTTGAATTATGGAGTTCTTCTCCCTTCACTCGTTTAAAAAAAAATGACTGAAGAAAGATCCCCAACAGGAGCCAGTTGTTATCACAGAATCTAGCAGTGCTCGATTCATGGATAACCCCCCTACGAAACTAGTATGTTTCCTGGGCTCGTGTGTTTCAACTGCGTAAAATGAGACAGTCCTATTTTACGTGGTCTCTAATCTTGCCTAGTCTAGGTAGGTGACGATAGGCTTGAATTTCAAGTTTAAAGTTTGTGACTCCTTTCGAACCAGGAGTTAGTCATTTTTTAATTTTTGGTGCTCGAGCGGTGATTTTCACCGCCATTGCACCTAGTCCCATTTTAATTGTTTTTGGTGCTCGGGCGGTGATTTTCATCACCGTTGCACCTAACCTTTTTTCAAACTTTGGTGTTCAAGCAATGATTTTCACCGCCTAAGCACCTAATTGCTAGTTAAGTCGAGTGTTAACTCTGCATTTAATGCACGGGTTTTAGGTTAATTTATTAGGTTTTAACTCATAAACAAGAGTTATTTTCGCATTTCATTTATGCCTCCTCTCCTTCCGTCACTCCAACGCTATCCCAAGTTGCTTCTTTCAAGATTGAATATTGTCTCCATCCTCCAGATCATGGTTTTTTGCTCGTCTTTGTTAATCATTCGCCAAATCG
Organism: Sequoiadendron giganteum; assembly: GCA_007115665.2. Classification (NCBI taxonomy): domain Eukaryota; kingdom Viridiplantae; phylum Streptophyta; class Pinopsida; order Cupressales; family Cupressaceae; genus Sequoiadendron; species Sequoiadendron giganteum. Next base: position 379,343,937 of record CM021107.1, on the reverse strand, counting down.
AGTTAATTTCCAAGTTTCATCAAGAGGTCCTCGGAGGTAAGAAAAATTTCAATCTCGGCTCCCCTAAATGTCAACTGAAATGCCACCACCATCTCCTAAAGCAAAGGGTAAGATGAAGTATAAGTACTAGGGCATTTTCCCTCTGACCGTGGTGTTGTCCAAAGTAGATGAGATCAAGGATACTGAGATCGGTCATCAAAAACTAGAAAATTTCGTAAAGAGGATTCAACAGAGGCCATGGGATGAAAATCTTAAGGCCATTGTACATAGCAATCTCCATATGGTATCCACTTTCCCAACCTCCGCTCATCACATTGAGTTTGTGCTTCAAGTTGCCGCTCACTATATCCAAGAAGACAAAACTGTGAGAGATTTTGCAGGTCAGGTTGTGATGAGGCTTGATGGTGAATTTTTTGATATAGTCTTCAAAGTTCCACAAATGGAACAGTACACTCCCATCACAATTTAGAAGGCTCAAGAGATATTCGAAAATGATTCAATCAAGGCCAAGACATTGATTAACTCACAATGGTTGAAGACTCCTCGACATGTTGTATCTAGGTGGCCTAAGGGACTTCCCAGAAGTGACTTCAAGGAGGATGTGAGAGACATGATTACCCTATTAAGTAGAGTTAAGGGCTTGTCGAAATCCTCTCATTTTCAAGATTGGATGTATGAATACATCTGGATCATCAGAAGGATGAAAGTACATATTGATTGGGGAACACAGATCAGCAACGAAATCCATGAGTAGCTGATTAAGGTACCCACCACCCTAAAATTCTATATGACTTCTTTCTTGGTGTATGTGGCTGTAGTAATGAGGCAGTTTCTGGGTTTATCTACCAAAGGTAACAAAAAATCTACTCCTATATATGATTACTATTACCAATTAAACCTGAGGGAGAGCTTCCACCACTTTAGGAGAGTTACATATGCTTTCTTTGCTCCTTTGTTGTTCACTTTTGACCCGACTCTAGAGAAGAAAAGAATATCGGATGAAGCTTACAAGGCAATCAGCAAGGTTGGATGTGTTTTTCTATAATTCCCAACCTTTACTTATATAAGAGTAGGTTGTTTCACTGGATGTCCTTACATGCTTCCCAGGTACCCCTTAGACAAATGGATCCTTATGGATTTGTGCAGGTAGCTGATTTCAGTGCACAAAGAACGACAAAGGAATCATAAGCCATGTTTTAAATTTCCATTAACCATTGGCAGGTATACAATCAAAAGTGTACTTAAGGCTAAGAATGTTTCAACAGAGATGCATTTAATGACTATCAAGACCTACAGGTATAGGCGTGACTTTGACTTCAGAGATGTAAAGAAGAAACTCAAGAAAGGTCACAACCACGTTTATCATTTTGAAGACATATGGGCATAATGTAGAGATGAGGAGGATATCTGTATGATGGATTTCTGTAGGTTGACAGTTGAACAAATCATGGCCCTCAATATAGCCGATTTTCTTGAAGATTTCATAGATCCAGGAGACATCCTCAATTCTGCCAATTATGAGGATAATATCACTAGGAAGCCTTAACCTCCGGTACAATGGTCCAAGAAAGAATGTACTTACATGAGGGAAAGGCTAGCCCCTATTCTACACAACACAGAAGAATGGCTTCATAAGCATGGCCATCAAATGAAAGCCTTCAAGATAGATATTGAAGGTGAGCCTCCCAAAGAAAAACCTAGTCCACGGGCAGAATCCTACGCCAAAGATAAATAGGCCGCGATTCTTTCTTCATCCCGAAAAGGGCCAAGGATCAAGTTCACTCTGGGGAAGAATACTCCACAAACCACTGAAATACGAGAAACGAGAGCTACCACATCACATGCAGAAGGGAAGGATCTTTTTTCCTAGGAATTATCCTCAGATGAGGAAGGAGGAGATACAGAGTTTGAATTTGAAGAGTCTGGAGAGACAGAATCAAACGAAGAAGAAGGAAAATCTCATGAAGAGGTTGAGGAATATCAAGAGGAAGAGTTCAATCGGGATGAGCAGATTTTGTCCCCTCTTCAGAATGAAACTGAAGAAATCCAAGTATCTTCACCAGACCCTATCCACCTTCCTCACACTCCTTCAACACCTAAAACTCATGTTCCTCCCATTCCTTCTTCTCCTCTTCCTACCATAGTTACAGGAGTAGAAAAAAATTCTTCCCTACCAGTAATATCAACTATGTCAGTTTCTTCTACAGTTGTCCAGACACAAAATATCAATGTTCTATCCAGTTCACCGATTTCTATCCCCAGTTTGTCATCTCCATCTTTTGACATTTCTTCGGAGGCTGAATTTAACAGATTCATGGATGAATCTTTGCAGAGTCCACTTGGTGTGCAAACAACTAGGCCTATAATGACTACCACAACGCCCATAGTTACTATCTCAGCTATTTCTCAAGGAGCCCCAACAACTCAGGAATTAGCGGTACCCGGAGACATATATACTTCTTTCCTCCCTTCTTGGTTGGTGTCATAGGTCCCTAAGCACAAGAAGCAGATGATCTCCCCTGATGAGCTAGACCTGGAAGAAATACCTCCCCCCAAGATCAAGGAAAAGAAAAAGGCTAAGGTTCTGTCAAGACTCCATGTTGATAAAGTTGGCCAGAAGTTCATTGAAGTAGGTTTTCCTTCACAACCAAAGGGCGATGTGAGTATGGAAGATTATACTGTGAAAACGATACAACTTGGGAAGGTAACTAATGAAAGTGCTAAAGCAGATGCCCAAGTAGTACTAGATGTCCTTGCAGGGAGGCTTGACAAGATGGAGCAGGCTAAGAATCTATATAAGGAGAAAGCTAAGCGCTATGCAATTTTTTTTGAGAAACATAGCGGGATCTTCAATTGGCGATACCCAATCTATGACCTTGGTGAATGTTGAGGAACCAGCTGTACAAAAGGCAGAGAAGTTGGCAGCCAAGGGTAAAGTGTTGAATGATTTTATTGATGAAATCATGGATCATGGGTCATAGGTCATCACCATAGCAAGTGAGAAGAAAGTACAAATATCCCAACTTCAAACTAAGCTTATTAAAGAGGAAGAATCACTTGTAAAGGAGATACATGAAATGGAAAGGGCCTTATCATCATGGCTGAAAATGAAAGAGTCCAAGATCAACAAATTGGTGAAGAATGGAATTATACCCGATAAAGATAAATATGTGGAGGTGAAAGAATCAATCAAACATAAAATACAAGTATTAAAGTTTTTAGTTGATGACATTCACCAGGTACAGGAGGATGTAGAAGGTTACTGTTTTTTTTTGATAAATGGAATGGAAGAGTTACCAAGTGATCTCCTTGATGATGACCACACCTTTCTTCCTCTCAGTGAGATAATTCAAGTGTTCAAAGAGGCCTTCATGAAGCTGGTGGATGATAAAGGTTTTTCAAAGAACACCATGCATACTGCATGTGATCTATGGCTCTCACTTGATTGTTTCAAAGCTCATCTACAAAGGAGTAAGAAGGTTTGTTCATCTGCTAAGAAGATGGTTACCAAAATACACACTCTAGTAGATTATACGGTTGGGCCAGATGAAACCTTTCTCCAAGAGACTGCAAAGAAATATGAAGACTTCCGCACCCAGAGAAAAGAACAGTACTCTTCTTTTTGTCTCCAGTGTTCATCAATTTTGATGTTCCCTACTTTGCATATTGTAAATAGTTTTTGACATCTTACATTTCTTTTTGTAAAATGTAATTACACCAAAAATATGAGATGTAATTACATAGAAATAAATTACACTCAGTTAGATTAGGGTTTCCTATTTTTACTCAACTGATTTCCTAATTTTTCTCTTCCCTCTTTTCTATAAATAAGAGGGATTTCTATTGTAATTTTTACCTTTTGTTATTTTGCAACGAAGTGCTTCTCCTTTGAAACAAACATTGAATCTTTGTATTCAATTTTGCGAATCTAGATCTAATCAATAAAGAAGAGGATTGCATACAAACTTTGTGTTGGGATCGATTATCTTATGGTTTGATTATATCGGTGGTGACTAGTGTATGAGATCTAAAGGGCTTCAAGTGGTTTATGTAAAATTTGTGTTACATTTATTATTTGGATTTGTTATGTGTGGATGTTTTGGTTGAAGGATCTACAAGACTTTGTGTTTGTAATCATTCATGCGGTTCGAGGAATGAATTCCTGTATCTAAGAAGACTTTGTGCTTCTAATACGACAAACGATAATTCTACAGATTCAATATTGAAAAAGCTACGGAACAACTTTGTGCCTTTGTGAGCTTTCCCTTTTCCTTTTTCTTTTGTTATTATAAATCATACCTGGTATTTCTACGTCGTGCTTTGACAAGATAGAAATATCAGCATTACTATTGTTTGTTAATATTAAGTTATCAGATCTAGAGCTTTCCATCGTGAAACATTGTAAACATCTTCTCTGAAAAAAGAGAGAAGTATGAATGTAACACACCCCCCCATTTCATGAGTATAGTGTACATTTTGTAAGTATTTCATTAAGTTTACTATAATTCTATTAGCAGTAAGAAGGGCGCCTCCCCTTTCAGAGAGGAGAGATTATATCTCACATAGATGTGGCTGAAGTCTAGATAGTGTAATCTATTGAAAAGTTTATTACATTATTTTCACCCAACAGACCATAAGATGCTTCTCTAAATTGTGATCTGTGCCTTCATCCAACATCAAAGAGAAAAAAGGACTATCCAACATTCTAGCAGTTTGTACCTCTTCAAGATACTTAGATATAACAAAAATAAATTGATTTGCAACCATCTGATTTGTGTATGAATTGTAGTCCTTATTCTTTGGCATGGTTGATAATTGCAATGTCATTTAAAGAGAGCAAATTGATTCATATTTTGAAAGGGGTTAACCCTCTTAAACCATCCAAAAAACTAATTTCATAGTTGCGATTACTCTTGTTAATGTCATCAACATTTGCTATATATTTTGTAATAGGTTTTGCTTTCTTTTCATTCCCACATGTCCATTTAGCTAGTGAAATCTTATGAATGTTTGAATTGGCATGAGTAACTAATGAACCATGTTGTAAATTAGTGCAACCATTACCTACTCCCCATGGTCCAACTGCATTATATGTTTCACAATATATGCATTTCATAACTTTTTTCCTTCATATATTGTACATTTCAGCCACTTAAACTTTACTTTCCATTCCTCACGAAATTCTCGTTTTACTTCAAGTTTTCTTTTTTTTTGTGTATTGTTTTCTCTTGTTTGATATATTCATCAGCATACTCTTTAGTGTACCCCAAAATATTTAAGTCATCATTTAAATCAAAGTTATGATCTCCATTGGGTGCTACAACTTCGGATGTACATGACCATGGAAAAAAAATGCTTGATAAAAGGCTGATTTTTTTTTTCTCTAAGACATTTTCAAATTGTAATCCCTACATATTTTAAAAATAAGAAAGATTTAGATATTTTGTTCAAATTCATCTAAATTTATAAAAAATGAACCATAAAAAAAAATTTAATATAAACTAACAACCATATAGAGAACATGGGGTTGTAGTGGTTGCATCAGAACAAAAAAAAAAAAGGAAAAAAAAATCATGCAATATTATTAAATGCGATCCAAAATTTTTGATAAAAAAAATCTACAATGTTCAATTTTACTGTGATGTTACAAATTTATAATATAAGATTTGTAAATCATTATTTTGTTAAATGAACAAAAGAAATAAAATGAAAATAATCTTACTCCTCTTATTGTGCAGCAAAATCATTTTTTTTTTGTTGTAAGTTGTAACTTTGCAGCAAAATCTCTTTACATTTTGCAAATCTTTTTTTTTTTTTTTTTTGTTGTAAGTTGTAAGTGTGAAAAAAAATCTTTCCTTTTTTTGACTATTTTCTTCTTCTCCTTTGGATAATGAAGATTAAACTCTAAAACAAGATTAATAAAAGAAAAATGAAATATTTTGCACTAGTAAAACAAAAAAAATGGTTTGAAGGAGAAGATTGTTGTTTTTATAAAAAATTCTATTAAAGAAACTCAAAAAGTATTTAGAATAAAAGAAACTCAAAAATATTTAGAATCTTTAAAAAAATCTAAAAAATTGAGATTTGTTTTTTCAACAATAGAAGTTTGCATTTAAAACAAGAAGTTTCCATTCTTTTATTAACACATAGAAGAAGTTTCTATTAAAAAAATTTAAAATAAAAGTATAAACATACGGTCAAATTTTCATATTAACTATGTTTTTACAATTTCTAAAATAAATTGCATGTAGTAACATATGGTTAAATATTTATTTTTGTTGTATTTTACTATTAAAATCTTCAAATGCAGTATACGACCATCAAATTTAAGCTCTGATTATCATGGTCTCTATCATCATTATATTTATCATTGACGTCCTCATTTTGAGGGAAATTTATTATCATTTTTCACTAAGAAATAATTTTTGATAATATTTATGTATAAATTAAAAACTGTTGATTTTTACATAGTAGTAAGGGAAAATATATGTTTTATATAGAATGTCTTGATCTAATTAATTATTCAAAGCAACAAATAAAAGGCCTAGATATTAGGAGTTGGGAATCTGAATTAATGAATTTATATGTATGAGTATTTAGTCTTATTGAAGATTTTAGGAATTCATTTGTCATGATGACATTACGCCTTTTTAGAACTTGTTAGAAAGTTATTGTTGACCTAGAAGTCTAACTATGCACTTCTTTAGTTCACTTTTGTACTTGTGGACTTGATCTTCATGAGTGTCAGCTTGAACATGATGCACAAATATGAAATTTAGTTTGTAAGATTCATCTTGCAAAGGATAGACAATTAAAAATTACCCACCTCAATTTCTTATACTTAATTGTGAAGTTCACGCTCTCCTCAATCAAACCCCTAGCAGACTTGCTTTAGAATTCTAAGCAAATAGATGTGTATGCAACAAGTGTGCAATAGACCTAAAATTATGCATCCCAATTTGATACTCTAATAATTTTGATATGATGCTCTCATAAATACTCTATGAAATTTTCTTATGTTAATCCTAGATAATCTCTCACATCATCTCAAATAAATGAGTGAATGTCTTTAAATACAACCAAACACACAAATCAACATAATGTTATCTCTGGGTTGGCTCATAACAAAGAAAACAAGATAGATTTAAAATTTAAAAGTTAAGGATTTAAATCTAGAATGACAGAAGTAACCTAGGTCAATTCCACATCCATGGATTTGATTCAAGGTATACTTTATATTAGAATAGTACTACAATTTCATAATAGAAGTATGGTGGGCCCATAACCCATAGGTTCTATGATCATTTTGTCTTAAAATTGGTAAAATATCAAGTTATTAAAATGCATTGGTTAAAATAATACAATGTTTTACAAGATAAGGAAATAAAATGTTTCTCTTAGCCTTATGCATGGGGCATGCCAAATTTTTACAAGGGGAGAAACTACCTCTAATTTTTAAAAACTACTCATTTCTCTTTCATGGTGCAAAAATGGTTATGTATAGTATGAAGTCATTCCCTATGGAATTCTAGAAGGGTTAGTTGTAACTATGATAATCTAGACATAAAAATAAAAAAATGGTTCTAGTTGATTTGTGTAGATAATTAAATCCAATATTAAATTGATTTTGATTATTCTATATAAAAATAAAAGTAAACACTAAGTCACATGAAGATGACTATGTTGGCAAAACAAGGATAGACATTTGAGAGGGGGGGCGAATCAGTTGTTACCAAAATCAAACTTATTCAACATTAATCAACCTTTAATCTCAGATATGATAATTAACAGTGCAAGCATAAATCAATAACACATCAGAGACACATGAACACCAAGACTTTATACGTGGAAACCCTGTTAGGGGAAAAACCACAATGGATGTTAGTCCACAAGATTATACCCTATTAAAAGTATAATGAAGAATGAATAAAGAATGCACTTGCATTCAAGCACATTGCCTAGAGCTCATTGCTCAAAGGAAATTCCCATTGCCTTACATAAAACAATCAAATTAAATCCATTTGATGAACATGAACTGATAGATTATCTTCTTCACAAGCCTGATTACAGTTTCGGTTAGGCACAAATACACTTCGCTCAACCTTCTTCACACTCTACTCTGCATTTGGATGATATGATCTTTATTCGCACATACACACACATATACTGAGCATACTTCGAGCATACACACTCCTTAAAATGAAGAGACAATCACTCTTATATATCCGCTACACATATTTACATCAACAACTTTGTCGACCACAAAATAAATGAATTACAACTTGTCGGCCTCAATACATGAACAATTCTTAATGCGCACCAACCTAAGTCGGTCACAACATAGCAAAGACCTAAATCAACATCCTCGAGCATGCCAAAAAATAAATATTAAATCATAAGGATCCGCAACACGCTATCACCATCATGTTGGCCAAAAACATTAACTTGAACACACAAGGAAAAATATTCAATCACGAACACGCCGATCAATGCGGACGTATTGAACTGATAAAGCATGATCTAGAAACATTACTGAACATCTTAGAAACATACGCAACAACCAAATTCACCAGAATTGCAATCTCATCTTCCAAAAACACTTGCTACAGTAACTGAATAAATATAGGAACACAGATCTTCATAACTTCCTCAATTCTGGATGCATACCACTGAGACTTTCAGACAACATACTAGATAAGATCAGCAACAAACCCTTTAGTGTGCACCACCTGATCATCTATGAGCACAACTTTCCATCACTCTAACCTTCTCAACTTCACTAGCTTCCTACAATATATTTATTACAATTTTCTCAATATCCTTAACATACACAACCTTCAGAATCACCAATGCTAATATATGAGAGAAAATTGATAAATTAAATATATGTGATTAAACATATAGGATAGCTTAATTAGTTTCTTCAATTGTAAATTCCTGATATGTATGTATGTAAAGCTGTTATCATAATTTTGACTAGGAAAAAAAATGACTCTCTTGAAAGTACTTCTTAACTCTAATTGAAAAGAGAGAAGTCTATGAATTAAAAGAAGAAAAGGATGTAGATGAATTTAAAATTATATATAAAAACATTATGAAGAATAAAGATATTTAATATCAGTTTCTTTGATTATTGATTATGTGTGTTTTTTAGTTGTGATGCAAATGCATCTCATGCTACTGAGGACAACAACTAATTTACAAGGGGAGAAAAATTATGTGGATTTTTCCACACGAAAAGAAAAAGTTATGAAATAACCCTTTATAATTAAAAGGGAGATAGAAAGATGAAGGATATTATGATCTTTTGGTTAAAAGAGATATTAATAAAAAATATGTATAAACAATCTTTAAAAAGGGGAAGAATAATTATTTATTTAAAACTATTAAAGGCAACCTTTGTGAAAGGGTGTGATTGTTTGAAAATCACCCCTTACGGCTTATATAAAGCATTTGTGTGAGACTTGGAAAAGGAGGAGAAAATTCAAGGAGAGAAAAGAAAAGGGAAAGGAATTAAAGGGAGAAACACATGAATTCAGACGACACAAAATAGTGAAAGTTAAGGTAATTGGTTGGCATTGAGGCATTTGGCGAAGGGGCACACAGTCTTTGTCTAACTTAGGGTACAGTGTACACCTAGGAGTGTCTTGGACAGAGTTGTGTTATTTATGCCATGAAGGCAGGTTGGGTTCTATGTAAAAACCGGTTCCTCTAGGGGTGCTTCCTTAATGTGGAGAGCTTGGACTTGTAACCATTCCTTTGAGTGCCAGGTAGCAGCCTCTCCATAAATTACAGATATGTGTTATTCAATCCTATTTGCAATCATTGTTTTAAATATTTAATTGATTTAAATTATGAATGTTATAAATGTTTTCATTATCAAGTTATTGATGCATATTAATATCAAAATATATTAAAATATTATGATTTTGATGCTAACCTAAGTGAATTATATGGATGTGTTATTCAATTTACTATGTTAATTATTTACTTTAGAATCCTTGTCTAATTATTACATATTGTAGTTTACACATCATTTTAGGACATGACATCTTGTAAATTATCTTAACTCTAACATTTAATCTATTAAATTCGTTACTAATACTTAAACAACTTTAGGGGAAAAATAGACATTACATTTGGTATTGGAGTCTAATGATCAGGCTTTCTTATCTTTCATATTAACCAATTTTTAAAATACTCCTTGCATATGTCTTACAATATACACTTGTCCTAACTTTTGAATCATAAGACTTAATTCTATAGGACCTAACTTATAACCTTTACCATATGCATTTTCTCTATTGTTCATTGGCATTATTGAAAATCCTAAATCATATATATGTATTCATGATCATACTCATATTACTTTGAGAACTTCCTATTTATATGTAGACTCAACTTAAGATATCATATCCATTAATAAAAAAAATCTACATGAACAAGTAAATTATTGACCTATAAACCCATAAAGATTACCAATATATATCATTCAATCTTAATTCTCCAGTCTCTTGAAATATCTATCCTCTTTATTATACATATAAAAAAACCATTCAAATCCACTTGCTATTCACATTCTATGTAGACCTCTATGGACTATGAACCGTCCACATTGTTTGATATCTGAAGATTTGTGTAATTGTATATAGAATAAGGGGGCCCTCATTGAAATACCATATTTTGAAAGGTTGAGACCTCTTGTGTCAAGGGTGGTGTCTCTAAATAAATATGGCATCCTATTCATCATGTGTCATTGTATGTGCTATAAAGTAGTTACGTTGCAATTCTCAAATGCATGTATACTATTGTAGGTGCATGAACTTGTAACACACATGGATAGTCAAACTACCAAATGCTCCAAGGTAGGGCATTATACTATTGTACACCTGAGTTGGCCTAATGGTAGAGAACTTGTAGTCTTGAAAGAGAGGTCACAAGTTCAAATCTTGTAGGGGGTAGGGTATGTACACCTTGTATTGTGAAGCACAAGTTAGGTGCCTCTTGTATATTGGGAGTACGAAGTAGTCCCATATACTTAAAGCCATTTGTAGACCCAAAAATAGATCGCTAGATATCGTGGACTATAAAAGGGTATGTACACCTTGTATTGTGAAGCACGAGTTAGGTGCCTCCTATATATTGGGAGTACGGGGTAGTCCCATATACTTAAAGCCATTTGTAGACCAAAAAACAGATCGCCAGATATCGTAGACTATAAAAGAACCTTTCCTTTCCTTTCCATGCCGAAGGTAAATGCTCCATTTATAAGTCAACACTTGTCACTACAACAATCATGATCATTCTCGATCTTTCCATCAATAAGCACGTTAGAAACCATGCACACCCACATCTAGACATTCTTTATTTAAGGCACATTGCATTTGGAAGTACACGGGTACATGAAAATTGAGCATGCTAGCATTAAAGCATGAAAATTGAGCATGCAACATTAAAGCATGAAAATTCAGCCTCCACTGGGGAAAATTGACATAAAGAAAAGGTTTCTACTGTCCAAGTGAGACAATTCTCCCATCCTACCACCAGAAAACAGGAGCTACGAGGTAGGAAAAGGTAAATAGATATTTTCTTTTCATCTGGCGTTTCTTCACAATATCTCACCTGGGGAATTATTTTCCTGCTAAAAGCCATCTTATGCAACCCCTGCCTCTCGAGGTCTTCACCATTCTCCGCAATACCAGAAGAGAAATTTAATGCTATCTTGAGTGGTTCGTTGCATTTAATATTGAAAAAACTTTGATCTTCTTGGCAGCCTTGCTTTTTCCAGCATTTCATAGAGGCTTTGCAGGAATTATACAGACTCTGAGGTTCAAACGTTGGTTTTCTCAATTATAATATTTTTTTTGGATGTCAAGTAAAGCAGAATGGAGAGAATGTATCTCATTTTTCGACCATTGGAAAGGAAAAAGAGTCATTTGCGTCATTGAAAATATAACATTGAATTCCATAGCAAACTCAAACTTGAAACCTTGTTAAAGCCATCGATGGGACATGACATAGGATAGGCTTAGTTTCCATATTTTATGAGGAATGTGAGACTTGATTTGTGGATGTGAGCACACGAAAGAAGACAACCTAGGATATTGTCAAGTCTGAGAATTTAAAACTCCATGAACTTTGCCAGTCTTCCTTGCCCGTGCCAAAATGGGAGCTTTGAAACATGATATGGACATCCATAAAATCATAAAGGAAGGAAGGTTTATGTCAGATATTATAGTTAGCATGCATAATTAGTCGATAGATTACATATAATGTGAGATTTGAGTCTGAAATAAGACTCACACCTGCAAATTATTGTTGTATCATTCGAAAACAAGTTTTTACTGTCGTTTAATGGTAAACAAACTGCCATTTAATTGTATCAAAATCTCACTTATCATGTAAAAGCCAGATAAATATTGATTTTCCAACTAGATGGGAACATTCTATTTCCATTTGCAATGTTTTTTGTCAATTTGATGACAAATTTCTTTTTTCATTTGCATTGCTTTATGTTTTAAATCTTTATCCAAATATAATCAGATTTGTCTAACTTTATTAAATTTCATTATTTAGCACTTATTATTAATTGTTTAATCCAGCCACATACAACTAGAATTTGCAACACATGGCATCCATATGCACCCATTCAAAAACACGTACTCTCTAACATATTAACACACATATAGTTTTCTATCAGCACAATACTTGAACCTCCTTTAGGTGCAAGTGCTAGTAATAGATAAGGCATGCTATAAGTTGACAAAATACCTCAAAGAAGTCATCTCATATGCCCACTAGAGAATGGTCTTAGGACAAAGGGGACACACAACACTGCAGGCCAATCATTTATTTTCCCTCTTACAAACCAGCCCTAACTGCATCCTTTTTTTTTTTATCTCAAGCAATACAAATAAATGGTACACTTTGTTGGCATTTCTCATCGTGGATGTCGTTATTATGAGGGAGTAAAAGTTATTGATTATATTTATGAGTAAATTCAAAACTATTAATTTTTATTCTTTCTTTATTATCATCATGGTCTCCATCATCATTATTTTCTATCATTGATGTTCCCATTTTGAGGGAAAGTTATTAACATTTTTCACTAAGAAATAATTATCAATAATATTTATGCATAAATTAAAAACTATTGATTTTTACATAGTAGTAAGGAAAAATATATTTTTTATATAGAATGTCTCGATCTAATTAATTATTCAAAGCAACAAATAAAAGGCCTAGATATTTAGGAGTTGGGAATCTGAATTAATGAAAGTATATGTATGAGTATTTAGTCTTATTGAAGAATTTAGGAATTCATTTGTCATGATGACATTACATCTTTTTAGAACTTGTTAGAAAGCTATTGTTGGCCTAGAAATCTAACTATGCACTTCTTCAGTTCACTTTTGTACTTGTGGACTTGATCTTCATGAGTGTCAACTTGAACATGATGCAAAAAAATGAACTTTAGCTTGTAAGATTCATCTTGCAAAGGATAGACAATTAAAACTTACCCACCTCAATTTCTTATACTTAATTGTGAAGGTCACACTCTCCTCAATCAAACCCCTAGCAGACTTGCTTTATAATTCTAAGCAAATAGATGTGTATGCAACAAGCAAGTGTGCAGTAGACCTAAAATTATGCGTCCTAACATGATACTAGATAATAATTTTGATATGATGCTCTCATAAATACTCTATGAAATTTTCTTATGTTAATCCTAGATAATCTCTCACATCATCTCAAATAAATGAGTGAATGTTTTTAAATACAAAAAGACACGTAAATCAACATAATGTTATCTCTAGGTTGGCTCATAACAAAGAAAACAAGATAGATTTAAACGTTAAAAGTTAAGGATTTAAATCCGGAATGACAAAAGTAAACTAGGTCAATTCCACATCCATAGATTTGATTCAAGGTATACTTATATTAGAATAGCATTAGAATGTCATAATGGAAGTATGGTGGGCCCATAACCCATAGGTTCTATGATCATTTCATCTTAAAATTGGTAAAATATCAAGTTATTAGAATGCATTGGTTAAAATAATACAATGTTTTACAAGATAAGGAAGCAAAATGTTTATCTTAGCCTTACGCATGGGGCATGCCAAATTTTTACAAGGGGAGAAACCACCTCTAATGTTTAAAAAATACTCATTGCTCTTTCATGGTGCAAAAATGGTTATGTATAGTATGAAGTCATTCCCTATGGAATTATAGAAGGGTAAGTTGTAACTATGATAATTTAGACATAAAAAATAGTTCTAGTTGATTTGTGTACATAATTAAATCCAATATTAAATTGGTTTTGATTATTTTATATAAAAATACAAGTAAACACTAAGATAGTCACATGAAGATGACTATTATATAACTCATCCTAGAATGGATCTTACTTAATATACATAGTGAACCTTTGGGTCATAATTCATCTTATAAATGGACTCAATTAGACTGAGTTTATATCTAAAATTTCTAGACTAATCATGACCTTATTCCATAGATGTGAAGTCATAGTGAATTCCTACCTATACTTAGTGGGTGCTTGATGTTGTGATCTATCATGTTTTGGAGTTTGTGAATTTAAATAGATTGAACATGATTTTTTTAAGAATTAAACAATTATTTCAATATCTAGCTTAGTATTAAAGATTGTAGATTTTATAATATTAATATCATAGGTCATGTTTAAATATAGAAGTTGTGAAATAGTTGTAAAATCCTACTTTAGTGATTTCCCCCTTCTTTACAAAACCTCGTCATAAGATAAATGATGGAATAGTTCACTATGGAATTAATTATGGGAATGATAGTTAAGCCTAACTCTTTTCTTTAAGAGGTTTTGTGGCAATCTACCCACTCTTTTCTCATAATAGAAACATGTGTATACACATTTTTATCATAAGAACGTAAGATAATGTTTAATGATAGGCAAGTCTTCAAAACTATATAACACAATTGTCAAGTAGCATCTTAATATAGATTTTCCCACTTAATATAATTTTGAATGAGTCTCGTCTCATGGAACATAGGCCTTGACGTGTCAAAAAAATTAAGAAGTAATAAGGGATAGGTTGGCTATAGATATCAGGTACATTCTAATAATATAATTTTTCTAGGTGGGTGCACTCTAGTTAAAATAAAGGAAGGATTAGTTTCAAAGTTTCTCTATGAAGTACTCTATGCACGTTGATATTTTACTATTATTATATTTATGTTAAGATGTCTAGAAATATTACCTTATTTATTCTATTGTACTTTGTTATTGGACTTGATCAACCCACTAAATTTGTACATGTGTCTTATGAAGTATTGTATAGAAAATGATATGGAATATTTTTAGGGTAACTTTGTACTTGTTTCAATTCAATTATACTTGAGATATAGGAAAAGAGTATAATCGTGTAGTCCAAAATGTATGGTTATCATCTTAGAATATATTTTTATCATATAGGCTATATATAGTTCAATGATGAGTGACTACATAGTATGGGATATGCATGTCATTCACTAGTTAAATGTTTTGATTATATGGGAAAAACAGGTTTTGAAGGGACCCGAAACCCTTTACAAATTTAGGCAAAAAATGTTGCTCAAAAGATACAACACTAGACTATCAGCAGCATCCAAACACCCAACCACAAAAGATACAAACAACTGCTTCAAAGATAAACAAAGAAGACCACCAGCCAAACAGTCTCAAGCCACAGTGGGAAAAGCAAAGCTAAACCACATGTGTAGCCTTCTGAACACCACAAACAAATTTAATAAGGGACTAAGAGGAATGATTATGTTTAGGGAGACCTCTCTTCCTTCTTTGCACAACCATCCAAGAAAGATCATCCTCCGATTGAATAGAGCAAGGGGAAGTCAAAGGACAAGCCACCAAAGGAAAAAGAGGAAAATAACCAAGAGTGTCACTCCCATAATCAACAACATCAATAGGAGCAGTAGAAAAACTAGCAATCCCATTAACAACAACAAACTCATCAGGAGTAATAGTAGCAACCCCACCAGCCGCATCAACAAATGTGGGAAAACCAACCGCATTAGTAGCAATTGTAGACAAACTAGTAGCTACAACAGAACCACCAATACCAACAACAACAACTGTAGGAGACCCAGGAGCAACAGCAACAACAACAACATAAGGCTACTGAGAACCATCAGTAGAAGAAGCCATGACATTAGGGACCAAGTCATCATCACAAGATTCACCCACAATGAGATGCTCGTGAAGAGAATCTTTCCACCAAGTAGCATGGCTCCGACGAGATTTATGACAATCAATAGCCAAATGACCTGTAGAAAAAAATTTCCTGCAATGGAAAGGAAGACCCTCATAAACAAGAACCTGAGACCATATTCTAGTCCCCACCATCAAAATAACCTCCCTAGGTAAAGCTTTTGAGGTATCAATATCCACAAGAATGCAGGCAAAAGTAGGATGATCATAGACAAGAGAAGATGAATCAGCCATAAAAAACCTACCAATAACATTCCCAATAGACTCAAAGCAAGGAGTCCAAAACTAAAGGGGAAGGTTAGGAAGTCTAACCCAAGTAGGAACAACACTAATAGGTTCAAAAAGAAGGTTAAAAGAAGGGAACCAAGGCCAAAGAGAAAGTGAGTGTTTTCCCCATAGCCAAACACCCCCTTCAAACACCCGAGCCCTATCCTTCTTAGATTGAAAAGTAGCCACAAAGAAACCCCTAGTTGAAGGATAGAGTTCAATCCTATCCTCAACAATATTCCTCCAAGACTCCAAAACCCACTTTTGCAAATTTGGGAGAGAGGGCCATAAACCATTAAATCTACAAATAAGAGCAAACCGAGAGAAATAATCTTCTTTATCTAACACCTCCTGCCCACAAATAACAGTAGGGGTAGAAGAAGAGAACCATAAGGGTTTACCCTTGAAAGAGGGAAGAGAAGAAGAAGGATTAATAACACTAGAACCAACCAACCACCTTAGCAAAGGACTGAGAAACAAAAAATCCACCAAGCACAGGTCGTGAACCATCAGGCAATGGTGACCCAACAACACGCGACGAACCGTCAACAAACACCCACAAGCCAACAACACACAATCCAACAACAACAAAAACTAATCCAACAGAAGCCGACAACACACCAGAAGTCAATGGTGCACCAGAAGCCAATGACACACCAGAAGCCAACAACGAACCAACAACCAACGACGAACCGGAAACCAACGACGAACCAGAAACCAACGGGGAACTAGAGACCAACGGCACACCAGAAGCCAACGACACACCATCTGTAGAGAGAAAGAGGGTTTCAACAGATAGCGGGAGAGCCATTTCAAAAATTATTCACTAGTTAAATGTTATGTCAACACATGATAATAATTTTGTAAATTTAGTGTTGAAAATTCATGTAAGTGATTAAAACATCTATATTAAAGAACATGGGTTATATGAGAGAAAATTGATAAAGTAAATATATGTGATTAAACATATAGGATAGTATAATTAGTTTCTTCAATTGTAAATTCCTAATATTGTTGTTAATAGGTGCCTCAACTTTTGGCTTGAACCTTTGAAAAGACTTGGCAAAATTATCATCCCTTTCTCAACCTTTACCGCTCTACCGCTGAGAGTGTTTCATAGAGACGCGGTCTGGCGGTTTACCGCCTTACCGCGGGCCTCTGTTGGTCTGTCCGCAGTTGGGCGGTGTTACCGCTATACTGTAGGGTCTCCATCTTTGGCTGGCAGTAGCACAGTTGACAGACATAGTCAATGCGAAGCCTTACCTCCCTACCACAGAGGTTGTTCATTGGTGGCGCAGTGCCTGCAGTGAATGAAGACATTTAACGAATTCCACTTACTGCCACACCATGATGGCCTTTTGGCCATGTCGTGGTGGCATTGTGAGCCTTGGTGGTCAGATATAATGGTTACCTCCTTACGTCAAAGGTCTTGCGATCAGGGCATGGTAGCACGGTGGAGCTCGATAGTCGGCACAGGCGGTTATCGCCATACCGCGGGAGGCTTTTCTTAGCCTCGCGGTTGGGCGGTGACACCGCCATATCGTGGAAGATCATTTTGAACTTGGTGGTGACACAGTTTTATGTGATGGGTTGGCAGACAAGCCACTACCTTGGTACCGCGAGGGTGTTAGAAGGGACCTGCGGTTGGGTGGTGGCACCACCATACTGCGGGAGGTCTCACGGGGCTCAGCAGGGGCGTGGTTTAGGTTGCAGACGGGTTGACAAGGGCTTACCGCCATACCATAGTGGCTGCTTTGTCTCAACGAGGTAGCGTGGTAAGAGATATCTGCCACTTGTGTTGACCGGTCTGACTTGACTGGAAGCGGCGAACAAGTAGGGAGGCGATGCATGGCAAGTAATCAACATCTTATTGGTCGAAATCTAGAGCAATGAAAGCAGTAATTGCAAGACATGTTTCGGTTGATGAAAAAATTTGATTAAGGCAAGGGAGTTAATGTCTGGGCGACCCAAAGCGTGATTGCAGGAAGATCAGTCAGATGATCGGATTGCTTGATTGGGTGAACAGTGCATTATTAAGGCTTGTGATTGGTTGGTATGATTAATGCAATGTAATAATTGTATAGTCGATTACATTGATATGTCAATGAAGGGTGACAGTGAGAATAAGTGACAGAATAGAGAGTTGTATTCATTATATACTGGAAGAAGTATTGTAATAGTGAGTGCATGAAAACTTAAGTTTGTTGTTGTGAGCTAACTATCAGAGAGTGAGGACTGTGAGCTTTGTTTATAATTTATTTTACTGTAATACAAAGTGTTTTCTCTTGGTGTGGTGGGTTTTTTCCCGAAAGGGTTTTCCCACGTAAATCTGGTGTTATCTATGATTGCTTTTTTCTATTACTCTTGTTACCCTGTATGTGTTCATCTTAATTGTTTTGAAAACCTTTAAAACTGGTCTTTTGCACTTCTCCTCTATTGTATTAGTGTTCGGAAAGCAATTTTGTACCTCTATTTTCCTTTCAAGTGGTATCCGAGCTTGGCCAATTGTGTTATCCTCGTTAGTAAGGCTGGTTTTTTGTGCTAATACTATTCTAGTGGGAGTTTTGCAGAGTTAGAACCTAGTTCTGTTTGAGATAGCGAGTACATTAGGTAGATTAGAGATTGAAAAATTCAATGGTGGCAACTTTGAGTTATGGAAACTCAAAATGGAAGACTTGCTTGTGGATAGATACCTTTCGGTTGTTGTGTCTAGAACTACGCCACAAAGTATGAAGCAAGAAGATTGGGACCTTGCAGATAGAAAAGTGAGAGGTCTGATAAGACTTAGTCTGGCCAATTTTGTACTCCTGAATGTCCATGAGGAGAAGTCTGTAGCTTCATTATGGAAGAAGCTTGGTGATATTTATCAGGAAAAATATCTGGTAAATAATTTATTCCCGAGGAAGAAGTTGTACTCCTTGAAGATGGAAGAAGGTGCATCTATTGTAGACCATCTGAACTTATTTAATATGAGTGTTGCTTAGTTGGCGTCTCTGGGTGTAAAGATTGAGGAGGAGGATCATTGCATGGTCCTGTTATGTTCGTTACCTGACACTTGGGATCATCTTGTAATGGCTATTGGAAGTACGACCACTACTTTCAAGATGGAAGACATTGTTACCTCACTGCTGTCTAAAGAGATGTGGAGGAAGTCTTCAGAGATGGCCAAAGAGGCCCTTGTTGCTCGAGGTAGATTGAAGGAGAAAGGTAAAAAGAAGGACAAGAAGTCCAAATCTAAATCTGTAGGGAGATCAAAGCCTCTTGGTAAAAATTCCAAGGTGAAATGCTGGAACTGTGTGCAATCTGGTCATATCTAAAAGGATTGTAAGGAGAAGAAGAAGAAGAAGAGTAATGCTTTAGACAATGACTCTTCTCAGAGTGATGCAGATGCCTTCATTGCAGCCTTGGAAACTTAGGCATCAGATGACATCTAGCTAGTTGACTTAGGTGCATCCTTTCACATGATGTCTCATACAGAATGGTTCACTAAGTACGAGAAGTATGAGGGTGGAAAGGTGTACCTGGTGAGTGATTCAACATTAGAGATTGTTGGTCGTGGAAGAGTCAAAATATAGTTCTCTGACGGTAGAATCAAAGGGATTGGTGGCGTACTACACATACCAGGTTTAGCTCGTAACTTACTTTCTGTGAGTAAGCTGAATGATGCTGGTGTGGAAGTTTCTTTCTCAAGTAAAGGATGTAAGATGGCTAGAGGTGCAATGGTGCTAGCTAAGGGTGTACGTACTCGCACTCTGTATAAGATGGATGCACGTCTTGTTCAATGCAACAACGCCTCTGTAAATTCAAGAAAATTTGTTCCTATAGAGGAAGATGAAGATGCTTCTCTGGCTACAAATTCCTTGGAGGTGAAACTCCCAGCAGAGAAGACCATTTTGTGGCATCATAGACTTGGTCACATAGGTGAGAAAGGTTTAGAAACATTGAAAAATAAAAATATTGTTGAAGGTCTTGATGATTGTAACCTTGAGTTTGAATTTTGTGAACATTGTATTTATGGAAAGCAACATCGTGTTTCTTTTTATTCGAGTCCTCATAAATCTTCTAGCATACTAGATTATGTTCATTCTGATGTGTTTGGTCCAATTAATGTTCCTTCGTTATCGAAGTCTATATATAGAGTTTCCTTTATTGATGACTATTCGAGAAGGGCATTTATATACTTTCTTAAGAGTAAATCAAAAGTGTTCAGTTGGTTTAAAGAATTTAAAACTTCGGTAGAGAATCAGATTGGAAAGAAAATCAAATGCTTGAGGACGGATAATGGCGGTGAGTTTTGTTCTACAGAATTTGAAAGGTACTGCATAGACCATGAGATTAAAAGGTATAAAACTAAACCTTATACTCCACAACAAAATGGAGTTGTTGAAAGGTTGAACAGAATGTTAATGGAAAGAGTGAGAAGTATGTTGAGCAGTGTTGTTTTGGAGAAAAATTTCTAGGTTGAGGCTATGGCTATGGCATGTTACCTAGTAAATCGTTCACCTTGTTATGCTCTAGTTGACAAGACACCTTTGGAAGCATGGTCTGGCAAGAAGCCCTCTTTGAGACATATTCGTGTCTTTGGTTGTGAGGCATATGTATATGTGCCCAATGAGAAAAGATCAAAGTTGGAGAAAAAGGTTGTTAAATGTATCTTCATCGGCTATGGTGTTGGTGTGAAGGGATACAAGCTTTGGAATCCTGATACTGAGAAGGTTTTGTACAACAGAAGTGTAATATTTCGTGAGATGAAACCTTCAGTAGTTGATCCACAACTAGAGATAGATAAAAGAGAAAAGAAGAATGATGTAGTTCAGATTCCTCAAACTCCAGAAAAAGAGGAATTACATGGTGTACCTGAAACTGAGGAGAGTTCAAGCAACTCTAAGAGTTATGAAGCTGAAGAACCACAACCTCAGCCAATAAGAAGGTCTACACGTGAAAAATGACAACCTGATAGGTATGGTTTCTCTATGTTAGATTTGAATTGTGCCTATGCTTTGATTACTAGCATTGATGATCCTACAATTGTAAGAGAATCTATTAGCATGTCTGATTCAGATTCCTGGTTGGAAGCCATGAATGAAGAAATGGAATCATTGAAGAAAAATAAAACCTAGGATTTGGTACCTTCGCCTGAAGGGTGAAAGCCTGTTGGTTGTAAATGGATATTCAAGAAGAAGACTGGTCTAGATGGTAGTGTAGAAAAGTATAAGGCAAGGTTGGTTGCAAAGGGATTTTCCCAGATAGAGGGAATTGATTATGGAGAAATATTTCCCCCTATAGCAAAGCTGACATCTATCAGATTTTTGTTGTCATTGGCAGCAACATATGACTTAGAGATTGAGCAGATGGATGTGAAGACAATGTTTCAACATGGAGAGCTCGAAGAAGAGATTTATATGTCCCAGCCTGAGCACTTCATTGAAAAAGGTAAAGAAAGTATGGTCTTCAAATTAAAGAAATCTCTGTATGGTTTGAAGCAGTCTCCTAGAATATGGTACCAAAAATTTGACACTTTTGTGTTTTCTATGGGATTTATGAGATCAAAATCTAATCATTGTGTTTATTATAAATCTGAAAAATGATCGTGTGCTTATTATTACCCTGTACGTGGATGATATGTTGTTCATAGGAAATAGTAAGTCTATGATTTTTGATCTTAAATCTTAGTTGTTTGCAAAGTTCAAAATGAAAGATCTGGGTGCAGCAAGGTATATTCTGGGGATGGAGATAACCATGGACAGAACGAGCAAAAAGCTCTGGGTAAGTCAAAGTAAGTATGTCAATATAGTTCTGAAGAGATTTGGTATGGATGATTGCAAGCAACTAGTTATTCCAGTTATGCAGGGAATGAAACTATCTGTTGAAGATTGTCCAAAATCTGCTATTGAGATGGAGGACATGACCAGGGTGCCCTATGCAAGTGCTATTGGCAGTCTAATGTATGCAATGGTTTGTACAAGACCAGACATTGCCAAAGCAGTGGGAGTTTTCAGCCGTTTTATGGAAAATCCAAAAAGAACACTTTGGGATGTTGTGAAGAGAGTATTCAGATATTTAAAGGGGACTTCAGAATATGCTTTGTGTTACCATGGTAGTTCGGGGATATGTGTAGTCGCTTTATCCACTACAGAGTTTGAATACATGGCAGCAACACATGCCTAAAAAGAAGCAGTTTGCATGAGTCGATTGTGCTCTGATATTGGTTTTAATGCAAGGCATATTACAATTTGTTGTGACAGTCAGAGTGCCATTTGTTTGGCAAAGAACTTGACTTTCCATGCTAGGAAAAAGCACATTGATGTGCAGTATCACTTTGTGAGGGACATGGTGGAAGATGGAAAGATCTGTTTAGAAAAGGTTGACACTTTGAAGAATGTTGGAGATGCATTAATGAAGCCAGTGAGCACATACAAGTTCAGATGGTGCACAAATTCAATGGGCCTTGGGGCCTATCATCCTCAGTAATCTTTCAAAGTCTAGAGGAAGCTAGGAAGTCTTTTTCAAGTGGGAGCTTGTTGGGAACAGGTGCCTCAGCTTCTAGCTTGAACCTCTGAAAAGACTTGGCAAAATTATCATCCGTTTCTCAGCCTCTACCGCTCTACCGCTGAGAGTGTTTCATAGAGACACGATCTGGCAGTTTACCGCCTTACCACGGGCCTCTGTCAGTCTGTCTGCGGTTGGGCGGTGTTACCACCATACCATGAGGTCTCCATCTTTGGTTGGAGGTAGCATGGTTGACGGGCATAGTCAGTGCGAAGCCTTACCTCCCTATCATGGAGGGTGTTCGTTGGTGGCGCGGTGACCGCGGTGAACGAAGATAGTTAGCGAAGTTCAATTATCGCCACATCTTGATGGCCTTTCGGCCATGTCACGGTGGCATGGTGAGCCTTGGCAGTTAGAGATAATGGTTACCTCCTTACCTTAGAGGTTCTGCGGTCAGGGTGTGGTATCACGGTGGAGATCGACAATCGGCATAGGTGGCTACCACGATACTGTGGGAGGGTTTGCTTAGCCTCGCGGTTGGGTGATGGCACCGCCATACCTTGGAAGATCGTTCTGAGCTCGACAGTGACGCGGTGTTATGCGATGGCTGCTAGACAAACCACTACCTCGGTACCACAAGGGTGTTAGAAGGGACAGACAATTGGGCGGTGGCACTGGCATACCGTGGGAGGTCTTGCGGGGCTCGGCGGTGGTGCGGTGAAAGTTGCAGACGGGTTGACAAGGGCTTACTGCCATACCGCAACGGTTTCTTTGTCTCAACGAGGTAGCGCGCTAAGAGATGTTTTCCACTTGTGTTGACCAGTCTGACTTGACTAGAAGAGGCGAACAAGTAGAGAGGTGACACATGGAAAGTAATCAACATCTGATTGGTCGAAGTCTAGAGCGGTGAAAGCAGTAATTGCAAGACGTGTTTCGGTTGATGACAAAATCCGATTAAGGCAAGGGAGTTAATGCCTGGGAGCTCAATGTGTGATTGTAGGTAGATCGGTCAGATGATCAAATTGCTTGATTAGGTGAAAGGTGCATTATTAAGGCTTGTGATTGGTTGGTATGATTAATGCGATCTAAGACTTGTATAGTCGATTACATTGATATAAGTCAATGAAGGGTGACAGTTAGAATAAGTGACATAATAGAGAGTTGTATTCATTGTATACTGGAAGAAGTATTGTAACAATGAGTGCATGAAAAATTAAGTTCGTTGTTGTGAGCTAACTATCAGAGAGTGAGGATTGTGAGCTTTGTTTGTAATTTATTTTACTGTAATACAAAGTGTCTTCTCTTGGTGTGGTGGGATTTTTCCTGAAAGAGTTTTCCCATGTAAATCTGGTGTTATCTGTGATTGCTTTTTTTTGTTACTCTTGTTACCATGTATGTGTTCATCTCAGTTGTTTTAAGAAGCTTTAAAACTGGTCTTTTTCACTTCTCCTCTGTTGTATTAGCGTTAGGAAAGCGATTCCGCACCTCTGTTTTCCTTTCAGATATGTATGTATGTATAGTTCTTGTCATAATTTTGATTGGAAAAAAAATGACTCTTGAAAGCACTTGTTAACTTTAATTGAAAAGAGAGAAATCTATGATGTCAAATTATTGTACATAGAATAATATTCACAATGAATACAAATTTTAAGAATGCTCACAATAATGCCAACAACATAGAAAAACATTGTATAAATTATGATATTATCTAGGATGATAGTAAAACACATTTACCACATGTAGAGGATATGGGGCATTTTAAAAATTACTTATTTTCTCTCATCATAGCTTTTTGTTTCTTCAAAATTTAAAATGTGTTCACTTGGAGTGCAAAATAGTCTTCATAATTATTTTTGCACATAGATGTGGATAAACAGATTCCTTCAATTTCCAATTGATGAAAATTTTATGTAGAAGAGAAAGGGATTTTGTTTTAGATTTAAAATGTCTACTACATGTTTAAAAAATATTCTCTTAATCTCTATTCAAAAGAAGGATAATATATTTTCTTGAGTTATCTTCTTATTAGAAATGTATACATAGAAATATTTATCTATAAAAAGATAAATGTGAAAAAAAAGTACTGAGAGATGTCTTATAAATTATAGAGGAAATGCATTTCAACTTTAGAATTGCAATTTTCATCTCAAAAGTAATTTTTTTAAATATTTCACCATGCTCTTTGACAATTAATTGTAAACACCTCTTAGTATGTCATTTTAAATTATGTCAAATCTTAGGCATTTAGAATATATTATAAATATGATAATGCATATATTTCTATGAAGATTTTATGGTAGTAGAGAGTATTTAAAAAAGTGATAATAGAGTTGTCATCTTATGAAGAGGATAAAAATTTGAATAAATAAGTGTTTTTCAAAGTCAAGAATAAATTGAAATCATGTTATTGGAAAAGTCCTAATAAATATAATTTGGATATTTTCAATTGTGACAAAAATATTATTCAATTATATTTGCAAGCAATTGATTCTAATAATAATATTTTGTAGCACTCTTGTAATGCCCTGCTATGGAACCTAGAGAACAACACACAAAGTGACTAAGTAATCGAACAATTTTTATTTTTTTAAACACTCAATTACTACATGAGAATCAAAGTAAACATCTACATAAACATTCTCAGGGTTCTATGATAACGCTACGTGAACATACACAAGAAGAATAACATCACCACTTATAATTATAGACATAGAACATAAGAATATATCATATCAATGATGAATAATCCCATTTCATAATCATAACAGAGTTAAGTTACATATACAAACTACAATAAGTGAGATTGTGATAAATCTCGTTACATCATAGTAATACTACAATAAGGTCTCATATAACCATCAAGAATTAATACAATAAAGATGACGATCATGTACTACTGTCAAACTTGTCCAAGAGCACGCTCAACGTCCATCTCATCGAACAATGTGAAATTAGGAACTTGCCAAATAATAATATCAACTCGTACAAAATCACCTGCAAGGGGACCCAATGGAGGATAGAGAGTGCTCCTCCCAACAATGTGGTACTCGAAAGTCCACCTCCCGTGCTAGGAGATAATATCAAGTCCACCAGACAAACGAACAAGAAGACAAAATATAACATCACATGGCTGACAATCACATAACGACATAATGACATAACAACATCTAAACCACAAGATTACATACAAAGCTCCTAGAGGCACAATCACAACAAACGGTGACTCTACACAAGAGACCACAAAAAATGTATTAGGATAAGAGTGTCATCACATATTTTCTTTAGGTTACCTTGGTGAATCTTCCTAGATTACTGGCCCTCGTCCTGAGTTACCCTGGCAATCTCTACCGATTATTGGCCCCTAAACAAACTCATATAGAATCATTCAAACTTTCAAGAAGACAAGGTAGATGATCATGCCATTCCAGGCCTTCTCAACCTACCCTTAACCTATACAAGCATTAAGGTATAAGGTGAGGCATTAAATTATCTGAATTAATTATGAACGCCACCCAACCCTCAATACATTTATTAAGGTTTTCACTGAATTAAAAACTCCCGATACGTTACCCTGGTTACCGCTTAGGGTTCCGAACCCTATTGAAAGCCACTCTCCATAATTACATAACTCAATATCAAGTACAAGGGATAGCTATTATGCACGTCATTCAAAACCATGGACAAACATATCTCAGCCATGGCATAAACTGTCTAACTATCAAAATACCTCCAAGGTAAAAACAATAGTGCATGACTAATTCCCAAGACAGTTCATCACCATTAAACAATAAAGTACAATCATATTAAACTTAACAATAAAAATCTTCTTTCCTAGCCTCTGGAAGATTTCTAATGATCACTTTACAAGACATCTAAACATGAACCAAAATCCACTTTCATTTCCAATTACATCCATACACTTTTTTCGTAAAAATAATCCAAACAATACTAGAAGAATAAATACAAGAGTGAGTATACGAAACACTAAATTCAAGTTACCAAATGATCATCATAAACAAGTTAATCTTCTTCCATTATCTACATATAATAAATAATTTTCCCTTAGCTTAATTTACAAACAATCATTCACTAAGTTCTTCAAATGTGTTCATCCACATATCCAAATAATTATAAAACATAGATCAATTTCAAAACTCCAATATGATATTTCTAGCTATAACATGAAAAGCACAAATATTTACATAAATACATAAACATCCATATATAAATATATATAGATATTGAATCCCAACATACACATATATATACTAAATTCCTAATCTTAATACTCATACGAATTCAACCACTAATCCACAGGGGTTAACAACATCCTAAACATTAGCAAAAATCCAAAATGCACTTATGTATGAGGAGTGCCAAAACATGATCATCACTATCGCATGATATTAAAATTACACTTGTCATAATTTTACAAGCAATAGATATCCTGAAAAAAGAAGATAAATCAAAGATGGCAACCAAAAATCTAACCGTACATGTAACATCAACACATGAAAATTGGATCTTATTCAAGTGAATAATGATTCAATAGTAATAGTCAAATATTGTCATTGCCCACATTCAAACGTTTCCAATAATTCCACAATCAATCCATGCTTGAAAGCTATCATATCTTACACACCCTACTCATCTAATAATTACATTATAAGAATACAATTTAACTAATCAAAGGATTCAACAATTAATAAATCAAGGAATACTTAATTTGTTTGACCAATAGATCTTTTCTTTTCTCAGTCTATATTCTATTTTCGTCTATTTAACGTAATCATTTATCAATCTTCTTGAACTAAAGTTCATAGAAGATGATACATCGACATAATTTGAATGTCTTAAATATTTTGTTTCATTTTAACAAATATATATAATCTTACATCATTAAGAATTCAATAAATTCTTTATTTTTAATAGCTAAATACAAAAGCCATTCAATTCTACTCTATGTATTATTTAAATACATGAACATAAATATACAGATATGCATATGTATATTTATATAAACACTATATGTATATATATACTTAAAAACAAATACATTTATACTTTTAGATTAAGATCTTACTATACTTACAAATTGTATCGGAGTAAATATTATATATATAAATCATAAAACAAAGATTACAAATCTATAGAAACATCTATGCTCACAGATTTCAATATATAAACATGTCAGCCAAACAAGCTTTAAATCACATGGCCAAAGGTCTGAAAACTTCGAAAGATCTTTTAACTGTAGTTAAAAATAATGATACTATTCTATCTACAATTAATGGCATTGAACTAATATTTAGAGTATCCTTATCTTATATGATTTGGATACGATAATTAAATATAAATATGCAAATAACGGAATCCACAAGGTAATAGCAATGTCTATAATATCGGTAAAAGGGATAGACATTAATAGATTGAGGAAATCCTAATTTGTGTGCATGCGAAG
Organism: Sequoiadendron giganteum; assembly: GCA_007115665.2. Taxonomy (NCBI): domain Eukaryota; kingdom Viridiplantae; phylum Streptophyta; class Pinopsida; order Cupressales; family Cupressaceae; genus Sequoiadendron; species Sequoiadendron giganteum. The sequence continues at coordinate 379,315,459 of CM021107.1, read as the reverse complement.
CTGAGTAGTGCATGCATTTCATAGCATGCATTATTCAATAGGTTAAGCCAATTCTAAGCCATGTTAATATCGAATTCAAAACAAAAGGATAGATTTAATTCTATCAAAATTATCAAGCAAAATAAGTTAGGGAACCACCATCATTTGGATCGGCCGATTGAAGCAAGAATTATTAAGATTTTAATAAAGCAAATCATGTATATGCGAAATAGAAGATCAGGCATCACAAAAAACGACTCCCTGATCTAGTAATCTAAAGATTACTAAGGATAAAGTGCATAATGCAAGAAGCCAGGTTGCACATCTATGTAAGGCAAAGGAATGAAAACTTTACAAGAAGATTGTTGTGCAGATAAATTAAAAGACTACAAAGACTCTTTATATTCAAACAATTTTACACACAATACAGCCACCGATTCAAATAAAAATGAAGATGAATTTATGTAAAAGAAATTATCGAATCCTTGATGAATGAATATTAGATGGTTGCAATCATCTATTACAATTTAGATTAACAAAGAACTAACAACAGTGGCGGCGGTGCTACTACAGATTCGACTAATAGAAACTAAAGGGCACCATAGTGTTAAGGAAAAGACCATTGTCAGGTGTTTTAAAATGTACAACCATTAACTTGGCTCAACAGGAAGAGGGGTGGCAACCAACAAGATGGAGTAAATTCATATGCAAAGATATCGATACTTCAAGATTCATGCACATCAACCATGCGTTACAAGTGGATAAATCCCATTGATGGTCTATAGCAGAGAAAGAATCTAAGACGACCGCAAATAAGGAAGAGAGAGGGAAAATAATTAATTATCTACCACCATAGTGAGGAGTCAACAATAACATTTGGTTTATTACACATGACTTCGACATAGCAAATAGAATTGTTAAGAACCCCGAGAATACTCCAACTGTCGTGCTACATCTATATTCATCTCCAAGATTGTTGCAAGGGAAAAATGTTGAATGTCAAAGCAAAGACAAGACTCGTGAATGGCATGAAAGGTTACATCCAGCAACACTGCATTTTAGTTGTGTCCTAAAAATGTTGCAACTTATGTTCCATACAAAGAACATTTGCGAAGAAGCATCAGGTGCATAGAGGTTCAAATACTAAGAGGGTTGATAAAAGATAGAGAAATTCAAAGAAAGAATTCCCCGGCGAAGATAGGTAACTGACCATAATATGCTACAAGCCTTGAGAAGGAAATTAATCACATTAGCCAAGGGTTAAATATCTAAACCATCGAATTCCTTAAAAGGATAAAGCCAACGAATAAAATAAGAATGAAAGATAAACAATAATACGGATAAGATAAGAATGCAACCAGTGAATAATCTGTAAAGATTTGAAAACCAAAAACAAAACACAGAGCTACTGCTTTATTTTCCAATCAAGCTGGAAATACTTAAATCTTAAATACGGAAACACAAGGGAGACATGCAACTTGATTCTCTATTAATCAAATTGGAAATGACAAAATAGAAAACAAACTAAAACAAAAAAACTATTACAACATTCTGGGAGCGATCAGAAGCTACTCAACCAAACTAGTAATGATCAAGAGCTATCAACAACTCTCTGTCAAGAGATACACAGAGCTCAACCTGGAGCAATCACTGCTTTTACAAATAAAAAACAACTGCTGCTGTTCAGGAGCTACTGGGAGTTCAGAGAGAATGTTCTTCTTCTCTGACTTCTTCTCTTAACTTTTTCCCAACTGACAGAATAATCTGCCTTCAATCCTTTTTGTCTAAAACAAACATTCCCTCTCTAAATTTTGAAATTACCTACCACAGTAAATGTTGAATTCAAAATCAGCTACCACAATCAATTCTGGAGCTATCAGGAGCTACAGAGAGGATCCCCAAAACAGAAGGGCTCCTGACGGGTAGGTGAGGGCTGCAGGGGTCTGACGGATGAGTAGAGGCTCAGGAGAAACATTAAATTCCAAAACTCCCCCTTTGTCCTGAGCCGACAAAACAACAAAATCAAATCTGATTTAGATCAACAATGCCCAATCTGCTCCTTAGGCGCACAAAACTGTCAATGCTCAAAGGCTTGGTGAATATGTCTGCTAGCTGTTGCTCAAACCTACAAAACTTTATTTTAATTTCACTATTTTCAACCAATTCATGAATGAAATGATACCTAATTTCAATGTGCTTGCTTCTTCTATGAAACACAGGATTTTTCGTCAAAGCTATCGATGAAACATTGTCACAATAGATCACTGTTTCATCATCTTGTTCTTCTTTCAAATCTACTAAGATTCTTCTCAGCCAAATAGTCTGACATGCTGCTGCATTTGTTGCTATATACTCAGCTTCAGCAGTTGATAGGGAAACAACAGGTTGCTTCTTGGAAGCCCAAGAGATAGCACCTGAACCCAAATGAAATACATAACCTGAAGTGCTCTTCCTATCATCCAAACTTCCTGCCCAATCACTGTCAATGTAACCAACCAACCCATATTCCTTTGTTGTTGTGTACAACACACCATATCCTTTGGTACCATTCACATACCTTAGGATTCTCTTACCCGCTTGCCAATGGGTGTCTCTTGGAGTCTCCATGAATCTGGAAATCAGACTCACTCCATACATTATATCTGGCCTAGTTACAGTCAAATACATCAAGCTTCCAACCAAATTTTTATACATGGTTGGATCCACATTGCTGCTGCAATCTTCCTTACTCAACTTTAGGCCTACGGTTGTTGGTGTTGGGGCAGGCTTGCTCTCAAGCATTCTAAATCTCTTCAATATCTCATTTGCATACTTCTCTTGAGAGATAAAAATACAATCATGCATTTTTTTTACTTCTATGCCTAGAAAATAACTCAAGAAACCTAAATTTGTCATTTCAAATTCTCTTTTCATGGCCTCTTTAAAATCAATAATGAGGAAATCATCATCCCTAGTAAAAACTAAATCATCTACATACAAGACAACAATTAAAATATTACCATTTTTTTCCTTGATGTAGAGAGTGGGCTCACCATCGCTTCTGCAAAAGCCGTTGCTCATCAAATATGAGTCAATCCTACTGTACCATGCCCGTGGAGCTTACTTTAGCCTATAAAGAGCCTTCTTCAGCCTATACACCTTGTGTTCTTGGCCTGGAACTTCATATCCAAAAGGCTGCTCTACATAAACCTCTTCTTTCAATACTCCATTAAGGAAGGTGGACTTAACATCCATTTGAAATAACTTCCATTTGTGGTGGGTAGCAATAGCTATGACTACCCTCACAGTCTCCATCCTAGCAACAAGGGAAAATGTCTCATCATAGTCTCTTCCAAACTATTGTTTGTACCCATTGACAACTAATCTTGCCTTGTGCCGGTCTATTCTTCCTTCAGCATTGCTTTTGGTTTTATAGATCCATTTTACTCCAATAGCGTGCTTGCTTGGAGGCAAGTCAATCAGCTCCTATGTATTGTTTCTTTCTAATGCATCTATTTCCTCATCCATGGCTTCACACCATTTATCCTCTTTCACAACTTCTTCAAAATAAATTGGATCATTGTGAGAAAATAGTGCAAAATTCACACTCTCATCAAATTCATCATCATACCTTTCATTTTGGTAGATCTCCCTTAGACTCTTAGTCTTTCTTGGCAATAAGGAGGTGAGAGTGGGGTCTGAATTTTCAGTGTTGTTGTTCTGCTGAACAGGTTGATTCTAGAGCGATCAGGAGATGTCAGGAGCTCATCCTCTGACTGTCTGTGGTTGCTTCCCTTTTTGTCTATTCTGATCAGGAGTGATTAGGAGCTGTTGGGAGCCATCAATCTCTGCTGCTGCAGGATTTTCCTGATCTTCATCTTCCATTTCTTCATCACTTTGCACTATCGAGAGCTGTCGAGAGTTGTCAGGAGCTATCGTGCCATCCCATGACTGATCTTCTAAAAAATCCACATCTCTATTAATAATAATTTTTTTGGTGACCGAATTGTACAGCCTATAGGCTTTGGACTCTTCACTGTAACTTGTGAAAATGCACTTTTCACCCTTGTCATCCAATTTTTTCCTTTTCTCTTTAGGCACGTGTGCATAAGCCACACATCCAAACACTCTCAAGTGTTCAACCGTCCATCTTCTTTTTTTCCATGCCTCTTGAGGTATCTTGTCACAAATTGCCTTAGTTGGACTTCTATTAATCAAATGCATGGTTGTTGCAACAGCCTCTCCCCAATATTATGCAGGGAGTCCTTTTTCTTTTAGCATGCTTCTTGCCATCTCCATCAACACTTTGTATCCATTCTGGATCAAGTGTCCTACACTCATGAGGTTATGCTTTAACCCCGGTGCAAAGAACACATTTTGAACCTCCTTCTCTTCACCTTGCTTGGTGCGGATCATAATAGATCATTTTCCTTTGACAGGAACAACTCCATTGTTCCCCATTCTAATCTATGATTTAACATTTTTGTCAATGAAAGAAAAAAGACTTTCATTACCACTCATGTGGTTGCTGCAACCGCTGTCCAAGTACCAGACTTTGGGGCTGCCTTCTTCACCAGCATTGCACATGATGAAGGTTGTGGACTAATTTCCTTTAGCCACATCTGAATCAGCAACATTAATATTTTGTCTTTGTTGATTACCGTGCTTCTTCCAGCACTCACTAGCATAGTGTCCAAACTTGTGACAATAGTAGCACTCAATGTTGCTCTTGTCACTTCTCCCACTCGAACTGCTATTCTTTGTGCCTCTTCGGGAGTTGTTCTGAGAGATGTTTGCTCCCTCTTGGCTGCTTGCTCATCCTGAGCTTTCTCCACCAACATTTCTTTGAATCGATCTGCCTCTATCTCTTCGAGAGCCATTTCTATCTCTCCCTCTACCTCTTGCATTCGATTGAACTTTGAAGGCTTGCTCTTGGGAAGTAGTAGCAGACCTTTTTAAATGCTGCTCATGGGTATGGAGAGAACCCATTAACTCATCCACTGTCAAAGTGGAAAAGTTTTTCGTTGCTTTAATAGCAATGACAAGAGGATCATACCTCGTGGGTAAACATCTAAGAAGTTTTTCAACAATCTTCAGCTCCTCTAACACATCTCCATTTGATCTCAGATGGTTCAACAAACCGGAGAACCTTGTTTGAAAGTCTACAGTAGACTCACCTTCTTTCATCTCAATAACTTTGAACTCTCTTCTAAGTAGCTGGAGCTTCACACCTCTAACTTTATCAGTCCCTTTGTATCTGATTTGAAGGATTTCCCAAAAAAATTTTGCATACTCAGCTGTTGCTATTCTGCGAAAAATGGCCTCTGTCAAGGCTGCTTCGATCAAACTCAAAGCTTTTGCATCCTTCTTTCTCTGCTCCTTCAGATGGGTCTTCTGGTTGTTTGTGAGAGCTACAAATGCAGCTGGGTTAGTGATATCCACGAACCCATTTATGAGAAAATCTCACAAATCATTTGCCACCATGATGGTCTTCATCTTCTTGGCCCAAATGTCATAGTTCTATCCATTAAAGGATGGTGGCTTCTACCAACTCCTTGCTTCATCTCCAGCCATGTCTCCTACAACAAAAAACTCAACACCCAGAAAATACAAATGCCCAAACTCACAAGGAAATGGGTCCTATGGCTCTGATACCATGTAAAGATTTGAAAACAAAAAACAAAACACAAAGCTGCTGCTCTGTTTTCCAATCAAGCTGGAAATACCCAAATCTTAAATGCGGAAACACAAGGGAGACATGTAACTTGATTCTCTATTAATCAAACTGGAAATGACAAAACAAAAAACAAACTAAAACAAAAAACTATTACAACATTTTGGGAGCGATCAGAAGCTGCTCAACCAGACTGGTAACTATCAGGAGCTATCAACAACTCTCTGTCAAGAGCTACACAGAGCTCAACCTAGAGCAATCACTGCTCTTACAAATAACAAACAGTTGCTACTGTTCAGGAGCTACTGGGAGTTCAGAGAGAATGTTCTTCTCACAGTCTGTTGCTGCAATCTTCTTCTCTGACTTCTTCTCTCAACTTTTTCCCAACTGACAGAATAATCTGTCTTCAATCCTTTTTGTCTAAAACAAACATTCCCTCTCTAAATTTTGAAATTACCTACCACAGTAAATGTTGAATTCAAAATCAGCTACCACAATCAATTCTGGAGTTGTCAGGAGTTGCAGGGAGGATCCCCAAAATAGAAGGGCTCCTGACGGGTAGGTGAGGGCTGCAGGGGTTTGACGGATGAGTAGAGTCTCAAGAGAAACATTAAATTCCAACATAATCACCTCTACCTCATTTGTGTGTATAAGGAAAAATAAGGGAATATTAAAAGAAAATCCAAAGCAAAGCTTCTGAAAGATGAGATAAATTCAAGCAGAGGTAAGAGAATTTGTCCATCTCCAGGCAGAATTAAAAATCTAATAAACAAAAAAGAGAAAAAAAAAGCATTATTGGTAACACCAATTTTATTATACTAAGGTTTTCGAAAGCCTTCATTTCTCAACAAGATTTCTTCAATTAATCAAAGCTAAACACTAATGATTTCATTTTATGACGTTTATGCAAGATACTTAAGCAAGCAATTTCTACCATGAAGAAAAACCAAAACCATATACGACATCCAGAAGATTCGGCTCGAGAAAATCCAAAACAAGAAGAAAACCTGGATTACTCCTCAAACTCTAACGAAGAATGAAGTACGATATGAGAAATATGAATATGGATACCTTCTGACTCACGCAAGCCTTCAAATTCACTGTCTCAAACTCTTTCCACCAAAAACACAGAGAGAAAACGTAAAGCTTTTTCCCCAACAATACTGTCGTGAAAACAACTTTTCCCAGAAAAATCACCAAAAACCAATTGTCGTCAATAACTTTCATAAACAAAGTTTTTTATTCCTTTCAATTAACTCATAATCACAAAGCCTAACTGACAATCAGCATGCGAATAGAATTGAACATGTAGTTCTAATTAAGCAACTTCGCACGATAACGCTTTCTGACTGCAAGTTCTAATTTTTAGATATTTTGCATAAACTATTGAAAACAACTCTTTTTAAAAATATCTATTTTAAAAGCATTTGAGTTTGCACAATCAATAAACAATTACATTTAATTAGTATTCCATTTTAATAATTTTAATTTAATCAAACCTTTTAAAACAATAATCAACTTTAATTATAAAGTAATCTAAACATGAGTAATTTAATTTAACATTGCAATTACATTACAATGAAATCAAATACTAATAAATAAACCATATAACTAATTAAGCAAGTCAATTTCCAAACACGACGAACACATGAATGATATGACGAAACGAATGACAAACAATAACGGGTAACAAACGGGTAATCATTCTACAAAGAACGATGGCTACAGAAAGAGGACCTGACATTATCTTTGCAACAACATATTTCCATTGGGTCATGGTACGCTTAGACCTGACAAAGCAGGTAGAGTCGATGCCTGTACCTGCAAACTGTATAAAACAATACTGTCAAACATATCAACAAATATCGACAATCACACCATGAGGAAGAGTCGCAACGTAGTAGGGTACTCACGAGTGAGTAATGCTACACTATCTCCTTCACCAAGACTGACATTCATCATTACATCATAAATATCAAATACATCATGATAACTCATTAAAACTCAGAAACAACATGAAACCATAACACACTCAATGTCTATCCTAATGTCACTACACGAACATAACCAAATGATCACAATTTCTAGCGTATCATGAATAGAGTATAAAGACTAGCATAGTAACAGTGTCGCAAGTGAAATAAAGTAGCATAATAAAAAAAAACTAAAACAACTAGAGGGACACTACAACTCTTCACTTAGATTCACAAAATAAAAATAACAAAAACACAAAATAAAGAAACCCAACACATTTGAAACATAATATAATGAATCTCATTAAAATCTTGTTAAAATATTCAATCCTAAGAAATAGTGTCATTTTTCCGATGCAAGTTGATGGTATACCACTACTACACAAAAACATAATGACCAAACATAGAGGATACAATAAAATCATAGAGTACTTGAGATAGCATCAATGGTATTCCTTAACAATATCACCATTTTTTTATGCTCAAAAGTGTTCTTTACATTTCTAGAAGATACCACTACAAAGTGACCCTAGGGGACAAGTCAAGCTAAACAATCAATATGCTTCATGATCAAATTGCAATTATTTTTGACAAACTAATAAGACTATGATTATTTAATGTGCATAATATCAACATCCCTTTATGTCATATGCAAGTTGATATTTTATTTGACTCAATATTATGATTTTTTTGAATGGATTAATTATCATTTGTATTGAGACAAGGTGAATGTAGAAAAATATTTTCATTGAGGAAAGCATGGTGGATGGAAGTGAAATGATAGATAAACTATACTAATGGATAATGAATACTACATGAGCCTATTATTTTATTGCTATTTAATGTATTATAGACATCTAAAAATGTGTCTAAGTGTCATTGATAGTTAATATGGAGTTTTTTCTAATTTTTTGAAAGATACATTCTATTTTTTATCAAGGAAAAGTAGGTGTTGAAGGGGCCCTGAAACCCTTTACAATGAGAACATGTTGCAAAAGAAAAAGCAATGACAGTAGGAAATCAACCAAAAATAGAAACTTAGCTATAAAAGGATAATGCAAAATAGAACAACAACTGAACCATCAATAAAACATCAACCAAAAAAAGAAACTTAGCTATAAAAGGATAATACAAAATAGAACAACAACTGAACCATCAACAAAACATCAACCAAAAAAAATACTAACAGTAGAGACTAATGAAGTTGATCTAAAATATTAGTAGCTTCCAAATTATTGGAGAAGACATTCTCGTGCACCTCCACCACATCACCCAGCTCCTGAAATGAGATGGAAACCCTCTTCTTGGTCTTGCTTCTGGTTCTCACACACGACCCCTCATCCTTGTCATTCTCCATTAGATATTTCTAACCTTTAGCAATAAAATCCTACACATTCTCACCACTATCAAGCTATTACTAGTCCACTTGCAGGATTTTTCATTTAGAATTGTGAGCCCCTCGACACTAGAATGGAGGGATTGACTACTCACCTACACAACCTTACTCATATCTTCGCAAATTTTATTGACTTTCTCCTCAAGGGAGATCAACCTATCCTCATGATCCCTACCCATCCTAGCAATATCAACCTCCACCTTATCAAGGATAGGGTTCATTATTTTAACCTTAGATTTTTGAGCTTTTGGATACAACGGTGTATGTTTTTGTTCATTTCGGATCACACTCAGTGATATCACACTTAGTGATCCATCATCAGGAAGAGGAAAAATAATGAACAAAAAAAAAATGTACATTTACATATCCAAAAGTTCAAAAATCTAACTTCATGGATTATGGAAAACTAATACCAACTATTTTAACCTTGTCGTGTATAGTCCATTCCTTTTTATTGCTATTGACCAAAGTAACACAAATATTGTACAAAGTAGTCATTCTGACATTGATTTATTTGACCTCCGAGAGGACCCATTTGAACATCAAAATGAGATTACCTACACTGTCCTAAGCCAATCTAACCATAACATCCATGTTAATCTTTTCCCAATTGAGAAGCTCTTCCATCACTGAATTCTCTAGTTGGTCGTTCGACGCCCTACCTTTACCCTTTGAAACACCACTATCAAGATAGTCATCCAAGTTAACCACTTCAACCTGGGTCTCCACCTTCTTGGATTTAACAATGGTGTCAGTCAACAAATCCAGCGGACCCTTCCCTTCTTCGGCAACACGCTGCTCATTACCCTAACAGTTAAGAGTAGAAAACCCTAAGAGATTAGGGGAATTACCCCCTTTGTCCCCTTCCCCAAATAGGTTTTTTCCTTTCCCATGAACTAGCTTCCCCTCCTTTTGAATCCCTTTCTTCCCCTTAGCTACACTCTTAGAACCAGGAAAAGCAACCTCCTTCATGTCCACATCTATGTTGTACCCACCCAACCATGAATGAGACACCTCATACTTAGGTTTGTTCTTCAGCTTCATACCACCAACTTTCTCTGAGGTATAAATCTCCTCCAAAGATCTCTCCTCATCATCCCCTTCCCACTCCTTAGCAAAATCCCTTGTTTCATAGCTAGGGAGGGCATCCTTGCCTTTACGCCCATTGGAAATCTTAGAAATTTTGGGAACATACTTAGCTTTCAAAAATTCCATAATTAGGAGCATGAGCCCCTCATGTAAAAAGGTTCTATTAGCATTTCTTCTATTCTCCTCAATACCATTTTCCAATGATAACAACAAATAGAAGGGAAAGGAAACCAAATTATTGTGCTTAAAATGGTATAAAAGCATGAAATGGTAACCATAGATGACCAAGAATCTTCCATCTAAGGTAAAATACCTCATGATAGCCAAGGCGACATCCCTCCATAGGGGCTTGATGGAGATGAAATCATACCCACCACAACCCATACTCCTGAGCTTTACCCTCTCTTTTCCTTTGAAATTTTTTTCCATAGCACACTTCAATGCAAACCGACCCCTATAAAATTTATTCCCCTTTGTAGGTAACATAGTCACTTCATAAATAAATCCCTCTGTGATATTAACCTCCACACCTTTAATACACAACATAGGGTTGTTTTGTCCCTTAACAAAATCCTCTATGATTTTTGCATCAAACCCATGCAACTTAAGAAGAAAAGGGCACACTCCCCTCTTTTCCAGGATTTCCCAAACCACAACTTTGTCTCTAAATTCATCACAAGTCAAAGGTTCTTGTTTGCAATGATCACCTCCCATGGTAGCAAGATCTCCCCACACCATTGTTGTCTCCTTTGTTTGGTTCACCAAAAGAACAAGGAGAAATATCTAGAAACGATGGAATAAGGTCCCCATAATCCATGTGAGTCTGACAACATACTAATATTTAAATTTCTTAGGAACCACAAAAAAAATTATCCATTCAATTACAAATTAAATTAGAATAAAAAATATTTAAAATAAACTTATATCCATTTATAATTTTCCCAAATATAAAAATGGGATATTACACCATTTCCTCAATTTATTAAAGTCAAAATGGCATATGACCATCTGGAACTCCCACTTATTGAGTGCCTGAGAAGAGAAATAAAAGATATATAGGGGTTATTAGAAATAACAAGATCTTATTTTGGGAAATGAGCATTTATATCTTACTAGGCATAACAATCCTAGAGGGAGGATTTTTGAATGCCATTTGGGCTCTATCTACCCAAGAAGAACCTTTATCATATGATGAATTATTTTGTAATATGATCTAAATTTGTATGTGATGAATTATTTTATGAATGCTTTTATCATATGATCTAAATTGGTATGCAAAAATTTCTTTTATGAATATTTCATCATATGATTTAAATTGGTATGTGATGAATTATTTTATCATATGTTTGTTTTGTCAAATTTTGATGTTTGTATCTTTTTCCAAGAGATTTTTAAACGGATCTATTGGTGCATTTCCTACAATCATTGCATTAACTGAACTACATTCCTACAGGAATTTTATCCCAATCATTTGCTTGTTTATGTTTCCATATTTTGTATTCATGTCTACCCACACATTGCATTATGTAGGAGGAGCCTAACATGTAGTTACCAGCTGCATTGCACCTTTGTAGGTTAGATTTTGGATATGGAAACTCTGCAATATATTTATTTGTTTTCCTCATTTTTTTCTGCTTTCTAGGGCCATCTTATTAGAGGCCCAGTGATAACTATTGTTTGAGGAAACTTTATAATTAGTTAGTGTGACTTATCTATTATGCCATAGTGTAATAGTCTACAATGCCTCCTTGAGGCAAGTTTATATTCTTTGTGTGAGCTTCCTTAGTGTGATAATATTGCAATACCTCAGGTATTCTGTCAAATCTACTTCCTCTATGCATGGAATGAATAGTAGATATCCATTATTATTTTCTCCAGTCAAAATATGAGTAGTGTATATCTATTATTCTTTCCTCCAGTCAAAATATGATGGTTGTGGTCTGACCCTATGCATTTGTTATGGGTAGTTTCTTTTAGGTAGTTAAATTGGTTTGAGTGAAAAATTGGCATTTTATAGGTATGGAGTTGTAGGTATAAATTGAAATGGAGTTATAATCAATCATTTGTATGGTGACCATCTATTATTTGTATACATTACGGAAGGATTATTCTACAATGATCAATAAATTAGTGCTGAAATGATAATAGGGCCTTATTATCTTGTAGTGAAATAATGGTAAGTGTTTATAACTTTTATAGGTGCTCATTCCTTTTTTGAGAAAATTTAACAATATTTATGTTTTTAAGTAATTATGAGTGATGTTTGATGTTTGTATTGATATAAAATTAGTCTCATAATATTTTTTAGAATATTTATTTTAAGGTTAAATTGTGGGTGCATTATTATTTTATATATTGAGTTTTGTATGTCAAGCCTTTGAGGGAAATTGAATAAATAAGTTAAGATATTTATAGATGTGAAATTAAATAAACATATATTCAGTCTTTAATGAGTTCACTAAGTGTGTATATAACATATATTCAGTCTTTAATGAGTTCACTAAGTGTGTGTATAAGTCTTTAATAAGTTCACTAAGTGTATATATATACACACACTTAGTGAACTCATTAAAGACTGAATATATGTTTATTTAATTTCACATCTATAAATATATATATATATATATATTTTTAAACTTTATTATGGTTTAAAATCTTGTTGGTTCATAGTTATACATTTTATGATAGTTCTTCATAGATAAGGAGTAAAACCTTTTACTTACAAAGATCAAGAAAGAAGATTAGTGAATTCTTTTTATATTGTCAATTGTTTAAATGAGGTAATAGACGAATAAATAATCTCTTCTCTTTTCATATGCTCTATGAAAGGTTGTGTAAATGAATAAATTTATTTATCATTTTGACATGCTAGTATTAGTATAAATTCTTAATATGTTTAATTATTTGTTAGTGGATCATTGTAGTTAATGTTAAGAATATTATATATGTCTTGTCTTACTTTGGTAACTCTTAATTTAGATTGCATGTAACTAAGAAATGCATATATGATCAAAATTAAATTTCGTTGAAATATTTAATGAGAAAATATTACATTTATATAAGAACAAATTTAGTTGTTTTATTAAAAATCTCTTCATATTTTTCTTATAATTTTACTAGAATATATTCAATATGTATGGTTGATTTTGTAATTAATAATATTTTTAAATAGTGTCATTTTTAATTCATAATTAAATCCTTATGACTTTGAGTCATTTCGTGCATTAGTGGAATATTAAATTTAGTTAAGAGGTAATTGTGATTTGAAATAACCTAGAGCATTATTTTTCTTTTTGGTTGGGATAAGTATATGTTGGACAATTATTTGTTTTTATTCATTACTATTTGATAATTTTTAATATTTATTATTCTTTAGTAATTTGATCAAGTTCTTTTATTCCTCAAAATTTTATAATATTAATAAGTTATATGCTGCATTATTTACCATCATATGCTCTCACCTTGCCCTACAAGGATCTTAGTCATAAAAAATGGCACATAATCTTTTAGTTTTATTAATCTTAAAAAAGTAGAATGTATTTAAGAATATATTGTGAGTATTGTAATTAATATTGTCTTTTAGACTTTGTCATTTTATTTAAAATAATTATTATTTAGGCATGCACTTTGATGAAAACTAATTTGTGTTTTAGTTACATTGTTTAATTTATATGATAGAGAAATAAAATTCAAGGTCATTATTAAGGTTTCTCTATTTCTTTCTTATTGAATTAGTATGGAATTATTTAAAATAGGTTTTAGAATATTTATAAATCATGTGATCTCACCTCATCCATCTAGGTTCTTGGTGATTAAAAATAATAAGTACTATATCAGTAATCAAACAAACCAAACCTTACATAGTGTTCAGTATCTATGGTGCCTCTAATTCACATTTTTGAATTTTGTCAACGCACTTGAACTATGATATCTATGGCCTAAAATGGATATACTAATAGCATTTGTGGAATTATCCCTTTAAATCATCAAGAATAAATAAGGAGAACTAGAATCTAATAGTCTAATTGAATGGGAATTTTTCCTCAAACCAAACCTATGTTCTTGGTTTTAACATGAAAATTTATTCTCACAATTAAAACTTAATTAAAACACCTCCTTATAGTGTGTTTACAAAGAAGTTTATTTTTTTGGATTTCATCCATATTTTACATGAGTAGGTGGTAGTTGGCAATGAACTTTCTAGAGAAATTAGACCCTATAAATGGCTGTATACCCACTCATATAGTTATATAAGACATAGAGCCAAATAAAACTACATATTGTGTATGTTGATTCTCTTCTACCTTGCTCATATGGATACAAGGTATGTAAGTAGCCTGGTGAATGAAGGATGTTCCTAGTACTTAGGTACAAAATTGTTGTGAATTCTTGTAACTATTTTCTAAATCAAACTCTAAATATACTTTTTAATCAAGATAATAATAAGAGTCACACTGATAATTTAAGATATTTTTTGAGGTGTTTTGTTATAACACTACCATCTATAGGGAGTAGCTTCTTCATGAAGAGTGCAATCCTCCATGAGTGGTTACAATGAAATTCAATATTGTTGCCACCCACTAGACATTTCTTCCACTTTAAGAGTGTATTCCACTAGATTCTCTACCATCTCACTTGATTTTCCTATATGATCATGAGTGATTTGTTAGCAATCCAATCAAATATGTGCAAAAATATGTGTGCATGCCCATTTGTGATTTATGCACAATATTGTTGAGTCAAATTTGAAATGTGTAGATACTATAATTTCTTACTTAAGCATTCTAAGGAAACAATAAAAATATTATTTTATCATTTATATGCTCTACAATTATTATAAAAATATTGTATGCCCTTTTCATTCTCTATATTATATTTTCAACCCTATTGATTTAGGTAACATAAATTTATGGTGACTAATAGGGATTTACATTTATAGTACTGACATAAGTTCAAAGATTGAAAAATCTATGAATATTCCTTGCATTCTCATTCTAAATTTATACACATATGAAAAAATATATATAATCTTATGGAAGCAAGAGGAAGATTACCTCTAACAAATGTTTGGAAAATTTTATAGAACTTATGTTGGTTCATCTCAATATATAATATACAAAGAGAATTTGATGTATGTTTATCTTTAATATATAATGAAAAATTATATTTTATCATATTAAGTAAAACAATTCAAATTTTAATATGATAGAATTTCAAAAAATCATCATAATTTGATAGATCAAATAGTTTATAAATCAATAAATAAGAAAAAATATATCTAACAATTTTATAGTTTCTTTAAAAAAATATTAATATACCCCTTTAAACCTTGAAATCCAATTGCTAGTTACAATATCTTGAGTCAATGTCATATAAATTACGATAAATCCAAGGTTTTGGCACCAAAAGTTCTATTTTAGGAACAAATAGAAAATGGCAAGGCCCATTAATACGCTTCATGTAGGATGGAAAATTTGGTAGGGTGGAGGTTAATTATTTGAAAGCAAGGAGAATAAAAAATTAGA
Source organism: Sequoiadendron giganteum (assembly GCA_007115665.2). NCBI lineage: Eukaryota > Viridiplantae > Streptophyta > Pinopsida > Cupressales > Cupressaceae > Sequoiadendron > Sequoiadendron giganteum. The sequence goes on along the minus strand of CM021107.1, from coordinate 379,299,844 downwards.
TGGCCAAAAGAAGCAAAAGCAAACAAACCTCAAATGAAATAAAGGGAAAATATTAAATATAAGAAGAGGATTGAGAGGTTGGTGAGCAAAAATTGACTATTAGTTAGCTTTCAAATTTAAACCACCATTACCATCACCTACCCAACCTGACTGCTTTGCATCACCTTCTATAATTACCGTAAATAAGTCACCCACCAAAGGAAGACACCATCTCCCAATGGGAAGATAAACTACTACAGAAAATTGAGAATAAATGCCCACACTACTATCAATTTACAAACTATCACCCAAGGGAGTAGAGATCTAGTCTCCCATCATTGCCGCAATATAGCAAATTATGCCTAGGGAAGGGGATACCTACACACATGGGAAAAGGAAAATCCACCACTACTATTACAAGGGACCTCACACTTCCAAACGCTGCCCAAATCACTTGTTTACTATTCATCCCTTTAACTTTCAATCAACTTCCATTCTAACATACCAAAGATGAAATTCTAGTTAACCATTCACTTCCAAACAATCTCTACACGAAGACTAACTACCAAGTGTCAAGATATTGGCCCATCCTTTGGCTCCTAATATCCAACCTACAACATTATTGCAAGTAATTTCATCACTCAACATAAGTGTATACAATGAAAGAAATTCTAACATAAGCAATATGAGACTATGATTGAGATATGATATTTTAGATGGCTAGAATGAGGCCCTACCCATGGTTGTATCCTTAAAAATTTAACATTTATGTAGGTTTTTCCTTTATATATGTGACATGTATTAATTGCCTACTCATATTGCCACATCTAAAACCAATGGTGCTAAAAATCACATTTAGAGGCATATTATAGATAAATGAAATAGTGATGACTTCCTTAATAGAACTCAAGACTAGTGAACAATGTAAAAATTTGAAACTTCACACAAAAAGAGATACAAATATTGATACAACTAATGAAATTGAGACCATGGCTAATATAACTACGACTAATATATACATGCACAAGATAAAAAAGTATAATGATGAATTGGTGTACCTATATCTAATTCATATACACATAACTTGAAACCTTTGGCATGCAAGTTGATGGGATAGCAAAATAAAATTCACATTTCAAGAAATTGGCCTGTGAAGCAAGAGATTTAAAATTGAAATAGGGAGTAATAGTGTGTAGATGAAATCCATTACAATGGATAGGACCATATATAGGACCTAATATAAGGAGGATAAGGCCTAATAAAATAGAATATTAATTTTCTAAGGTGGTGTATAAAGTAGATCTAGGTGATAATTTTTAGGTTAGGGTTAGTTAATGTACCACATGATGCATGTTAATTGATAAGACTACACATATATGTCGCATAGACTAAAGTGACATAAAATGAAGAGGTAAATGTGTAGGATATGGAATTATATCCCTTACGTGTATATAAGATTATAATTACAACATATGCATATAGTGGCATCATGAAACATCAAAATATAATTAACTAAGCTAGCCCCACCTTTGTGGTTAAATAAACCACATGTCCATATTTGAGGGATTTGATCATATCAAATTGATATAGAAAATAGGGCGTATCTTGAACTCTAGGATTCAATTTCTTAATTGTGTGACTATGTCACATTCATTTTCAGCTTCACACTCCTCCAATATTTGATTTTTCATCAAATGCCTTGGTATGATGTTCAATTCTATATCAATCTAATAAAATTTGTCAAAAATATTAAAAAATGATTGTAATTTATCAATTTCAAACATAAAACATGAAAATAATCATTCAAAATATTCAAAACATGAAAATAATAAATTGATACTATCAAATTCTATCTAAAAACATGTAATTTGAATCTTCTATGTAAATAAAGCAAGAAAAGGTAATAGATAAATGTTAAACAATGATTGAAATTTTGTCAAAATCATTAAAAGTGTGTTTCTATGTTGAAGAACATGTGGTATGTTGGGTAAAAAAGAGCACGTGGGTCTAGAATCATGAGATCCACATGTTATTTTATTATTTATTATTTTTTCTTCTCCAAAAAAATGAGCACATTATAATGTTCTCATGCTATAATTGACCTTGTGTATTGCTAACCCTTAGGGTTGGATTTTTATTGGGCATCCAACCCAAAGGGTTGGACCTAAATGTGAACATTCAAAAGACAAGTTTTTTATAAAATATAAAAAATGACTAAATATTGAGTGTGTGTAGACATGGAAAATTGACCGACACACTTGATCCTGATTACTAACATCGTTTCGTCCTAAATCATACTCTAAACTTATCATCACTCTTCATCCATTAATTAAATAAATTATTATTCACCTAATTAAGTCATTCTTCCTTGTTGATTAAATTAATCAATTTAATTTAATTAACCCTAAATCTTTGTTTGTTTAAATAATTCATTAAAACTCTGAAGTCTTCTTATTAAATAAAATAAATTAAACTTTATTTGATTTAATCTAACATTGTCCCCTTTAGTTAAATAAATCAAAAAAAATATTTAATTAAACCCTTCCTCTCAATTTGATTTAAATCAATGCATAAATTTAAGTCTAAATTGTCACATCTTCTAATTCCTCATTACATTAATTAATCGTTAATTAGTTTAATCTTAAATCATGTCCCATCCTCTAGCTTTTACCACTTGCACATGAAAATAGATTTAATTCATTTATTAAATCTCTATTTTCTCTCAACATGGCATAAAAGGAGAATATTCCTTCAAATTTGAATTCAAATTCAAGTGGACTTAGTCCTTCCAACAAGGCATTTATTTCACCTTACATGTCCTTTTGCTTTGAGCCAAGTGACCATAACTCCATTTTCTTCCCTCTCCAACAAGTCATTTCATTAATTTCAAATTCCACCTAATATCATTTATTGGCACTTTCATCAAAATGTGCACAACCTTCACCCATTCACATCTTGACAAGTGGCACTTGGCCATTGGATGTTGAATGATCTCACATTGCTCAAATTTTGTTCATTCTTCCAATTTGAAATCTATAAATGAGAGACTTTCCTTCTCATTCTTCATCCACAATTTGAATGCAAAGTTATTATCTTCACATTAGAGCAATTTTATATCATTTCTTGAGCATTTTCCATCACCACGGCTAGGTTATTGCAGGTTTTCTCAAAAAGTTCATCATTGGTATTCACCATCAAGTGGATAAAATCATCAAAGCTTACAAAGGATTTGGGAAAGGGCCAATTTCTACACATAATTGGCACCAATTTCCCCATGGGATTGATAGTTTGTTCATTAAAATAGGATTCATTTACTTTCATTTGTATTGTTCTTCATTTTCTTCCTATGTTAATGTTTCAATCTAATTTCATGGGGAATCCTTGTTCTTGCTTGCATTTCAATCTAATAATGTGCTTCTTTGCCATGTTTGTGCAGGTGTAGGATCAGGGTTCACATTTTGGCATTAGAAGGAGGGTGAATCTGAAGGATTTCATCACGTTTTTTGAAAAAAATTATGTTTTTTGTGTTTTTTTGCAGCTCATAGGAAACTGTGTTGCTCACAGTCCAGCGACGCCAAACTGCACCGCTACTAGTCCAGTGACGCTATATTGCACTGCTCCTAAATTCTAAAGTCCGTCGCTGGAGTCTTCTTGCCCGAAAATTCAAATTTCAAACTCAACCGCGGGTTTTCCAAATTTCAAACTGCGTCGCTTGCCAAACAGCGTCGCAATCACGGTCACTGCTTTTCTACAGAGCGTCGCTCTCAATCATCAGCGATGCTATATTGTGTCATTGGCCTTCTCAAACTATGTCTCACCCATAGATTGTGCCATTGGAGTTGGGTAAAAGGTAGATTTCTGATTATTTTTAACATTTTGTGATGCAGGAACTTTCCGAGGTCATAACTTTTGACTCGGACGTGGGTTTCGGCTGAAATTTTATAGGGGATTTCGTTATGAGGTGGCATGTGAATTGCCAACCCACCTAAGGTGGGTTGGTGGCCATTTTGGTGCATTTTTGAGACTTGAAACTTTCATCTTGGCCCTCAAAATGACAATTTAGTGTTTTTTTCTAATTTTTTAAAAGTCGTTTTTGTTAATAACTCGAAGTTCATGTTTCGAATTTAGGATGTTAGTTGGAAATTCATCCTATCTTAGTCTTAGAAATTTTTTGGGAAAAAACAGGACTCTTAAAGTCATGCATGCAAAATTACCAAAAATGGCAAAATCTGAGAATTGTTGAAATCTGCCAAAAAAAAAAATTTCTTGATCAAAAGTGAAGGAAGGAAAACGAAGGCCAAGGGTTCTTTATGATGTTATCATCTAATTGTATTAAGTGTTTTTAAACACTTTTAGGAGAACTTATAATCCCTTTCTAAGGATTTGATTACTTTCATGCTCTTAGGACACACTAAATTTCATTTGGGTCCTAAAAAGAACACTACAATAGCTTTCGATTTTTGCAACAAAGGGCTTAAAATGAACTTTAGGACAAAATCACTAGATTTGGTTTAAGTATTAATAATTTAACAAAGAAAATTTCATATTCCCTTTGGTGCTTAAAAAGAATTCACTATTGCTTTGAAGGATTAAAAAATGAACATGTGTTTTTGTGTCTTGTAATCATTTTTGCAAAGTAATCTCACTTAAAAAGGCGTATGCGCTTCTCTCACACTTCACGAAAATTTTGAGAATAAAATTATTTTTGGTGGCATTAAGTTGCATAAAATATTGCCTCCACATTTCAATTTGGGTACCTAAAAAATTGAACCAATCTTGCGAATGTGAGCGTGGCATATTGCGAGTCTTCTCCCTTTGTTTTTCAACGAAGATCGATTGAACTATGGGATATGTTTTCTCACTTTTGTTTATCTTAGAGGGCCTGCCTGGTGGAAAAAATTAATCACCTCAGGGAACAACCCAACCGGGAGCATGCTAAAGCCAAGCGACTTCCACCCAGGATATAAGTGTGGATATTAGAACAAAAGCCAATATCACGAGGATTATTTTGACGAGAAGGGAAACAATGGTCTCTCGCCGCATGGATAGTCCCCCACGGATGGAATGCCCACATTAAAACCCCTTGTTTAGCAAAGGCCAAAATTCCAATCTATTTTTTTGGTGCAAAAGGTCATGTCCTTTGAAGCCAACCCACGTATACATGTGGTTTTGTTGTAGAGATGAAAAGTATGCCATGGGAGATTCATGGGTACTGATGCTTGGCTGAGCCGAGAAGTGTGTGTCGTGGAGGGGAGCTAGTGTGGTCAAACATCTAATCATCCACATTGAATATGCGCATCTCGATTTATCCAAGTGGGAACCCAACGAAATATTGTCTCATCATCCTAGGATTGTACATGTTCTTGGAAACAAAACACTTTTCTTGGATCTAAACTAGTGGAAAACAAATATCTTGGAGGTGTCCACATGTTACTGCTTGTCCCTAGGGGTTCTTATCTCTAGAAGGCTTCTAAACATTCAAACATCTCAATTTGTTTCTCCCAAAGTCAACACTAGGAAACCTTTGCCTTGATTTCCTTAATTTCCACATAATGCACTTTGTGGGATGAAAGAAAATTAGGACATTGGACATTCAGTTTGAAAAACAAAGAAATAAATGATTGTGGTAAAAATCAAGTCATTAATCAAGATTAACCACAATTGAACCCCACACATGTGCTTGCAATCTTTTATCTTATGGTTTTCCATGCGAACATTGATCTTTTGGTTTGAAATACTCTTAGGGAAAAGCATGTTCTTCAATATCTTGGTCTAGTAAACAAGTCCTCTTAGGTTCATCTAGGATCAATTCAATCACTCTCACCCATCCCTCAACCATCAAAATCATATATCATCTCACCAACAAATTCTTGGGAACTTTGAAAACATCATTCATGCTAGACTTCTAGGCAAAATCAAAATCATCTTATTTGACTTAACACACTTAGTCAAATTATCAATCCTTGTGAACAAATTTACCTCTTGATAAAATCCAACATCTTGGGGTCTAGGAGTTCATTATCACTTTTTTTGGCTTAACACACTTAGTCAAATTATCCAATCCATTATCACCTTGTTTGGCTTAACACACCTAGCTAAATTATCCTCTTGTGTACGAGTTTACTCTAGGATAACACAACTTCCTAGAATTTACAAGTTCATTATCCAAAATCATTTATTTTGACTTAAAACACTTAGTCAAACTATCCTCTCATGTGTGATTTTACCCTAGGATTTAACACAACTTCCTAGAGTGTACAAGTTCATTATCAATCAATCAAAACCAATCAAATCAAGTCCTAAAGTCTAACATTGATCCAAAGTTCCTTCATCTCATCATTGGACCTAAACCCCTCAGAGGTGAACAAGGTCAAAACACAAGAGGAACATGGAATATAAATTTGATTCATCCATCATGATTAGTCCAATTCAAGCAAACTATCCAAGCCTTACGATGCCAATTGATTTGCAAAACTTGCATCTATACAAACCATACATTCGATCATTATCTCCTCCAAACCTTAATGGCACAACAAAAGTGAGCATGCCCAATCTAAATTTTGGAACACCTTTCCCTTTGGTAGATTTAAATCAAAGTTAATATTACAAATCTATCAACCAAACAATCAAGGCATGAGCCTTCCCCCTTTACCAACCATCAATCAACCCAATCCGAGCAACACCCCCTCCATAAGTCAAAGCATCATATCAAATCCTCTCATTTTGCCATCGATATCGTAATAAAAGATGGCAACCATCCAAGCAACCCCAACGATCAACACAACCATCATCCCTCAAGTGTCTCAAGGACCAAGCATCTCAATCACACCATTCACCACTCAAACCTTGGCAATCAATGTGACCGTTTATCTCATCACAATGGTCAACACCATTCCCAATCCACCGCCACCACCACAAAAAAACATGTAAAATTCATTCTCCATCGTGTTGCAAGCCGCTCAACATGCTTCCCACCAAAAGGCACTCCAAAACCAACAAGTTGTACAGCTATTTGCTTAGCAAGCACAAGCACAATTAGCCACCCAACAAGCTGAACAAGTTGCACAAGCTATGCAAGCGGAACAAGCAATGCAACAAGCACAGGCTCAAGCTCAAGCCCAACACCAAGTTGGGCAGGTGCAAGCACAATACTAGGCACAATTGCAAGCAATCCATCAACAAGTCCTGCAAGATTTTTAGGCACAACAATAAGTAGCTCAACAGCAATCCCAACAACAACATGACCAACAACAAGCATTGTTGGCTCAGCAACAAATGCTGGCATTACTCCCTCAGCAAAGCTTGCAACATATTCCCACCACAATCGTTGAAAATGATGATCAAGATCCTTCGACCAATGATCATGTTGAAAATGTCTCTACATCACCTAATGAGTTAGAGGACATATCTCAAGAATTTATTCCAAAGCATGATCAACATCTTTCACCAAGGTCTAGCAATGATCCTTTCCAAAACATATGGACATCCTTTGACCTCATGACATTTGAGAAACTTCCTATGCCTAATGAAGATATCCAAGAACCCTTTATAAGCAATCCATTCTTTGAAATTGACCCATGTCAAGAACTTGATCCAAAGCATGTCGAAAGCAATTATGAAATCATTTGAGATCAAGAATTTGTATCTTCGAGCTACTACAATGATATAATGGATACCATCCTATCTATAGAAGATGATTACATCCACATAGAACATACTCCTCCATATACCCATGAGATGCTTTCTTTGGATGGACATGTAGATGATCTTCATTCAGAACAAGATTCCTTTACTCCTGACATTATTACACAAAAATAGCAAGATATTGATTCCTACAGTCAAACTCAGTTGTCAACATCAAGATCAGATATATTCCAAATTCAGATTGAGGACATCATGTATGAAGATATCCAATATTATCCACTCAAGGGAACATGTTAGATAGAACAGGATATTCCAGAGTCAACAGAGCAGCAAATTGAAATGACATCATCTACAGTGGTCATTTGTCAGAGAATTCATTCTGAACAAGACATCTCAAAATAGGGAGAATCAAAGAACAAAGATGCTACTACCACCATACTGGGGGCAACTTCATCTCAAGAAAATGTCAACATATGGGGCACGAAGGATCCTGATGATGAAACCAATGTCAATATTGCAACTAGCCACATCATGAATCTTCATCCACCCATCACCCCATCCACGAATTGGGACCAACTTCAAAATAAGGTTTTTAATCAAAGCACAAAGAACGTTATCAAAGTAAAAGAAGCTAAGAAGTATATCAAACAAATCAAATAAATATGGATGCCAAAAAATACAAAGAAAGATGATCCATATCATATTCCATTAGTCAAAGAAACTATGGGGCAAAACAAAAAGGGGGCAAGTATCCATCAAAGATGTCCACAAAGGAAAAATTAGGCTTCTCAAGCAACATACAAATTATATCAAGTAGTTGGTCCTAATTCCACACACACTTATATATCCACCCATCATTGCTCATCTTCCCAAGTTTGGAGAGTCAAAGGTTCCAAACTATCAACCAATCCATATTTTATTCCTAAACACACTCCACCATCCATGCATCCACGCATAATATCCAATTCTCACATTGACCATGTGTTGGCGATGACCCTTCATCATAAGGATTCAGAAGGTACTCTATCGCGATGTGTGCACAAAGACAAAGTTAACTCTGGTGTCAGCAAAGAAAATCAGGAATCTCAAAAGTTGCATTCAAGTGCACATATCTTGGAAAAGCAACTTCTTCAAGCAGGATATCGATGGCACATTATGATAGAAGCATCTACATCGAAAGAACCATGTGGTTCAACATGAGCTTAAAATCTTTTAGCAAAAAATCCAAAAAATCCAAAAATCCAAAAAAATCATAAAAAGGATTAAAAAAAAAATAGTAAAGAGAAAAATTGTCCTCTAGTGAAAACCACTTCGGTGGCGCTTTGGATAGGTACCATGAGGAAAACTTGGAAAATAGGCGTCATGTGTAGAATCGAGCATCTACATGCACTAGTTCAATTGGAAGCATATCATCACATCCATAATAAAGCCAACATTTCCTCCATCTTATCCATAATAAATCCATTTATCCATGAACCATTTATCCAATCCATTTTCATCCGTAGTCCAAATTATCTTGATCTTGAGCAATTTTGGTGCACACTTTACACTTGCTTATGGTAAACATCTTGACATGGGTCATTTTCATTGATCCTATCCTACCCAACGTTGTCTGAACCTGTAATGCCCCACCACACAACCCTAGAATAAGTTGCAACTCAACACGGAAGTGTAAATTTTTTTTCTTTTTAAAAATACATTGCAACAAGGAAGATGCACAACAATTCACAACATCCTCTAAGGAAACATGACAAGATTACATCTAAAACCATGACACACATAACTCTTAGAACACATTTTAATTAAATCACTAATCATACATTTAAATGCACATATATACAAGCATTAAACACATTTCAAAGATACAAACTACATAGAAGAACCCTCCATAGAATAGCATTTAATCCAAATATCCGTTACAAGACTCATTCCAAATGAGTGAGACCATACAATACAAATATTACATTTACAAAAGTACAAGAATTCTTCTTGATTACAAATGAGGAGTAGAACGAACAAGGTATCCCACTAATATGAGAGAATAGAAGAAGAAGAACAGAGATACTGGTACACACGAGCTCTCTGATCAGGAAGATTTCATTATCACGATCATGCAATGGGGACCCAACGGTGTAAGGTGCATGTTCCTCCCAACCATGTGGTACCCATAGGCCCACCCCCCATGCTAGGAGAAAGTAAAAGGGATTCCTAGACAAAATCGACAATCTCAAGAAACAAGCAAACATAAGGCTACACAGACAAGATCAACTCTTAACATATCAGATAAAATGCTTCCAAAGTGAAAGAGTTGAAACAAGGATCAAACCCGAACCAAGGGTACACAAGTGCATCAAATCGGATATCAAATCCCAACCAAACTACAAATGGCCACACAACCCGTTTGTATTAACTGGGTGTTTAAACTGAAACATACTCATGTGCACCTTCCGAGAAAAACAAAGGGTTGATCCAAAACTCAAAACAATTCCCCAAACAATGAAAACAAAAAGAACCATAACATGCATAGAAATCCAAGCAAAAGATTATCATCTATCATTAGGATTTCTTAAATCCAATACCCATACAAAGAAGATAAAAAACACACTTCGACGACATGAACCATTTGATTTACTCAAGTATAAATCGACTAGCCGAGCAAAGAACAATGACATAAAAGCTTACTTGATTTGTTAACAAGTGTTAATCACCAAGCATTGGATAATTTCACATGAACATTCAACATCATAACACTTATATAAGACATTAACAGGTAGGTAAGTTATAACCACCACTATCGTTCACTACAAAACAATAATTCTAAATATAAACAAAAAGTTACTATTATTGTTTTCTATCATAAATACAAATCAACTTTAGTGAACTCATTTTGCCTAATAAAACAATGGTATCCAGAATCATATGTTTGATCTAGTGTTTAAAATTAACATTAAAGAAATGAAATAAAAATTTCGTTCAAGTTTTACATTATTCATTCTAAAAGAAAAAAATGAGGCAAATACTACCATCACGATAATAAACTCACGTCTTAAATTTCAAAGGGTAAAAGCACAAACCTGTGTCACACTTTATAAAGGAATCTGCCAACAGCAAAAAAAATTCTAAACTTTGACCACATAAAAGTGGTCTTTATGTTTTGAATTTCAAAATGGTATAAACTAATGAAATGTAGAACTTTTGATGAAGTTTATTCTTTTAATTTTTAAAATTAAAAAAAAAATTGTTTTCATTATGTTTTTTTCAATTTAAGGATAAATTTTGGAATGTTGAAAATTTCAGAAAAAAGCGACTTCACGGGCCGCCAAGAAAAAAATTGAAAAAAAAATCATTTCTCCCTAATTTTTGTTTTTTTTCAAATAGGTAACTTCAATATCTACTGCATGAAAAAAAAAAAAATTCAAATTTTGATGTATATTTTTCTCGTAATAACATTTTAAAGTCAAACATGTTAGAATTTAACAGTTTTCATAGGACGTAAACTATTTTCAATTTTTTAAATCATTTTCAAAAAAAAAATTATACCCTTTTCAAGAAGACTCTCTCTTCTACTAGACCATATAAGTTTTAAATTGTTTTAATATGTTTTACTAATTGTTTTTTAATTTTTAAACAGCCTCTTTTTAAATTTTAACAACCTACTTGTATTATTTTAAAAATAACATATATTAAAACTAATCAAAATATTAAAAAAATTATATATTTGGATTCCTCACTCTGAGCTCTACAAAAATGTATTTTTATTTTTTGCAAAAAAATAATTTTGATAGGAGAAATACTTAGTTAAAGTTGAAAGTTTCAGAAAATTCTAAAAATGTTGAGTTGGCTGCCAACTAGGATGCCAACTAGACCGTTTCGACCAAAAGGGTTTCTATTGGAAGGGTTTCGGCTGAAACCCTTCCGATAGAAACCCCTTCACATATAATAAGCCAAATTGAAAGCCGATTGAAAATTTGGTGAGGAGAAATTTATTTTTTTTGCTTTCGACCAAAACCATGTTTGCCACGTATACACCACATGGTTTCGGTTGAAACATACTCGATCGAAACATTTCCGGCCGAAATTAGTTCACTCAAAATTATTTGTTAGGCTGAAAGTGTGACACAGGTTTGTGCTTTTACCCCCAACTACTCTAAGGTTCTTACATTACCTTGACACAAAAGAGTTGTCAATTCTTTCATTCTACTATCTATTTAAGCAAAGTAAATTGTTTAGAACAAAACAACATATACATTCATGCATATCTCTATGCAAATTCAATTAGTGACGCTAAGGAGATTAATCCTATTCATTTAAGAGGTTTTTTCAGTGTACTTTCTACTAGAGTATAACAATTGACATAAATATAAAGTCATTTTAGTATCCCGTTTTAACACTAAAGCTAAATTAAGGTCACAAATAAATTAATAAAGATCCACTTTAACAACTCAATATAGAAATGTTACACATTTATATAAATATATAATTTCATTCTTATGTATAGAATTGTCTTTTACAGAAGGGATTATTATATATATATATTATCATAAACACCCATAAACCCTTATTATACTAACCAACCCTCTAAAATCTACCAAGACATTTATACTTAATGAAGTATATATATACTAATTTTATTTGAATATAATTATAAACCAATTTAGATTTATATAAGAAAAATTATAAACCAAATTCTATATAGATTCAACATTCATTTAGCAACTTATAATGTTCCAATCTTATCGAATTTAACATACAATAAAGGTAATATAAATTATCGACAAAAGTTTAAAACAATCTATATATACTACCCGTACATCACAATGTATAAATATATGATTGAGCAAACTCTACTAACTTCATATCTTTAATCTCAAGGCTAGTTATATGCATGGTAAGTCTTTAATAAGATAATCTACGAAGAGGGTGAAATCTGGCAACACATTAACATCAATATTTATGAGTTTAAGATCTGAAAAAGGTGGTGAATTCACCTCACAAGAATTCATAGACTACTGTGACAAACATGGCATATTGAGACAGTATGCTACTGCTAGAACACCCCAACAGAACGGGGTTGTTGAGAGAAAGAATAGGACTGTAAAAGAGATGGCAAGAACTATGTTGAATAAAGCAAATTTGCCAAACATGTACTGGAAAGAAGTTGTTCATACAGCCGTCTACATTTTGAATAGAGTCCAAATCAGAGTGAAATCAAATTTCACTCCATATGAACTGTGGTATGGTAAATCTGCATCAATTAAATATTTCAGAATATTTGGCTGCAAGTGTTTCATCAAGAGAGATGATGAAATTTTAGGCATTTTTGAATCTAAGATGAAGGTATTTTCTTAGGATACTCTACTCATAGCAAAGCCTTTAAATGCTTTGACAATAGACTGAACAAAATTGTTGAATTAGTAAATGTCAAATTTGATGAAAATCTGCTTTTAGATGCCAAACCTATGCAGGATGATGAAGAGGACGAATTTGAACTTGATATAATTTCTAAAGGCTTTGAAATTGGAAAGCCTGAAACAAAACCAGCAAGTCCTAAACTTGTTGAAGGAAAAACTTAAGATGCTGAAATCAGCTCTGAAAAATGTGAAACCAAAACTCCTTCAAAATCTCTTGCTAAAAACCATCTAAAGATCTAATTATAGGAGATAAATCAGCAAGAGTTCAAACAAGAAAAATAATAGTTAACTATGATGAAAAAGCTCACATAGCTGAGCTTACTGCATTTTGTTTAATCACTCAATTTGAGCCAAATTTTTTTGATGAAGCTCTAACTGATGAATGCTGGCTTAATGCAATGCAATAAGAAATTGATCAAATTGAAAAAAATTAGACATGGGATCTAGTCCCAAGACCAGACGACAAAAATTTCATAGGAGGCAAGTGGATCTTTAGAAATAAACATGATGAAAATGGTCATGTTGTTCGCAACAAGGCTAGATATGTCTGCAAAGGATATGCTCAGCAAGAAGGTATTGATTTCGGTGAAACATTTGCACTTGTTGCTAGACTTGAATCAATTAGAATTTTCTTGGCATATTCTATTTTCAAAAATTTCACTATATATCAAATGGATGTAAAAACTACCTTTCTGAATGGATACTTAGAAGAAGAATTTTACATAGAACAGCCTGAAGGGTTTATTTGCAAAAACAAACCTAATCATGTCTATAGGCTGAAAAAGGCTCTATATGGCCTAAAAAAAGCTCCTAGAGCTTGGTACTCTAGATTGGACAGTCACTTACTGTCAAAAGGTTTCATTAGAGGAGGAGTAGACAACAATCTGTATGTTAAAATTGAAGGATCTGATATTCTTGTTGTTGAAATTTATGTTGATGACACCATTTTTTGTTGTAACAATATTGCCTTGAGTAAAAAATTCTCACAAATCATGGAATCTGAATTCGAAATGTCTATGTTGGGAGAACTTTCATTCTTCTTAGGTCTTCAAATTTCACAACTTGAATTTGGCATCTTTTTATCTCAAGCAAGATATGCAAAAGAAATGTTAAAAAGGTTTCAAATGGATGAAAGTCATCCTGTAAGCACTCCAATGGCTACTGGTTGTAAACTTAGCAAGGTTAATGATTCTCTTGTTGTCAACCCAACTGACTATAGGTCAATGATAGGTAGCTTATTATATCTAACAGCCTCAAGACCTAATATAATGCAAGTTGTTTGCACAGTTGCTCGATTTCAGGCATCTCCTAAAGAATCTCACATTAATGTTGTTAGAAGGATTCTTAAATATGTTAAAGGCACACTTGATTATGGGCTTTGGTATCCCAGAAGCAATGGTTTTTCATTAGTTGCATATACTGATGCTGACTAGGCTTGTTGTCTGGATGATAGGAAAAGCACTAGTGGTGTTGCTTTCTTTCTTGGTGATCGTTTAGTGGCTTGGCACAACAAAAAGCAAGAATCTGTTTCACTCTCTACTGCTGAAGCAGAATATATAGCTGCCACTTCTTACTGCACTCAGGTAATCTGGATGTCACAAACATTACCTGACATGGGTATTGAAATCCCTAAACTTGTTTCTATTCTATGTGATAATACCAGTGCAATCAATATCTCAAAAAATCCTATAATGCACTCTCGCACCAAACACGTTGCTATTAAGTTTCATTTTCTTCATGAGAAGGTGCTTGCTAATGAGGTATCCGTGCAATATGTTCCTACACAAGCACAAGTTGCTAACATTTTTACAAAACCATTGGCTAAAGACACTTTTGAAAGACTTCGGTCTAGATTGGGAGTTGTCTCTCAATCTCTGTTATCTTAATCAAATTATCTTGGTGATAAGGGGAGTTGGTTCGCTCTTCCTGTAGCTCATTCTCGCTACTTAAAGGTTACATCTACAATTTGATGGAAATTCACAATTGGTTCTGGTTCATCTTTGTTGGTCTCCCTTTATCCTTGTGTCAAAAAGGGGGAGAATTATGAGCATTCGGTTACAGTTCATTATTTTTGGCTTAGTAGCTCAGTTTTTGCCATCAAGGACAAAGGAGGAGTTTGTTGAATCCCTCCTGTGCTATTTTATCCTTGATGTCAATTTGTGATACTCTGGCATCCTGGTGGTTACTTTCTCAGTTGATCTGCTTTTATGTCTGGCGCATTTAGTTCATTGATTATATTATATATAGTGGTACTGATAACTTGACTCCATGTACAGATCTAAGTTGAGGCATTATGGTTACAGATTCTATGTTCCACTATTCAAGTTGACTAATTATGGCTTGATCAGTAACAAGCATCTTGAAATTGAAACATGTTCTTGAAGCTCTCGGTATTCAGTTCTTTGGCATTCTATAAGGTTTGATCAGTATTGTGTTTTTGGCTTTATGGATTTTACATGACATCAGCCTTCATTTTTTTGGATACCATTGATCATATTATTGCATTGGATTTCAAATGTGATGGAATTTTTTTTTTTAATGGCTATCAAATTGATTTTATGCCCGTTGGCATGCTTCACTTTGGTAAGACCACGCTTCAAAATTTATTACTGCGGTACCACTGGTAGTTAATCCAGTGACCGCGGTAGTGCGGTGGAAACCGCCAGCGACATGCAAACAGCTACCGCTACACCGCGGGCTGTCATAAGTGAAACTGCGGTAGTGCGGGTAAACAATCGGCGGCAAGCAAAAAGGTACCGCTACACCGCGAGCTATTAGGAAGTTAACCGAGGTAATGTGATGGAAAATGTTAGCAGTTTGAAAGGTGCTACCTCTATACCGTGGACTATCAGAAGTTTAACCGAGGTAGCATGGTGGAAATAGTTAGCGGTTTACAAAGAGCTACCGTTGTACCACGGGTAGTCTGAAGCGATACCACGGTTGGGCGGTAAAGGAAACGGTAACAGTTAGTGTTAGTCACCGCTTTACCGCGGGTTGTCTGAAGGGAGACCGCGGTTGTGCGGTAAGGAAACATATGTCAAATAATTCCTGTCGGCATGCAAGTCGTTGATCTTTTTGCGGATTTCAAAGTGTATTATGTGGTTTTGATTTATTAATGTTTGTCCTCTCAGACTCCAAATGACTATCACTCTTTGCAAAAGATTTTGATGTGTTTGTTTATGGAAGTTTAGGTCAAAACTTTATTTTTGTTGCTTGAAGGGTTTGGAACCCTACTCTGTTCGCCATCATGATAGTTTGCATTCAACCATTTCATTGAGAAATCTGCAGGGTTACTGAATTTTGACAATGTATAAGGAAGAAAGGAAGACCTGTCAATCTCTTTCCATCAGATGGAAGCTCAAATGGGAAAAGAGCTCAAGCTGCTCTATCTCTTCGCAGACCTGGTAAATCTCTAATGGGAAATGTTTTTATGGTCTTCATAGGTATTCATTTATTTATCCTTGCAGAACCATTACCCTTATAGTCAAGGTTAATATGGGATAAGTTTTTGCTTCTATATGGAAGTTGAAGATTTGGTTTATTATAGATCTTATGCTGTTTTGTTTTTAGCACTGCTTATGCAGGCTGCTTGAGAGAACAGGTTTTAGTCTGCCTTCTATTTTTCAACAAATTCTTGAGTACTCTTGTCAGGAGATCTTATTCAGATTGATCCTTCCCTTATGATCACGGTAACATCTATCACTGTTGCTCGACTGTAACATGGTAACTTGATAATCATCTTTGAGTAATTCTTTGAAAGTGAAAAATGAGCAATTATTGTAACCCTTCTTGGGATGTAATGATGAAAATGTAAAAGAGGAAAACAAAGAGATTAGAGTTCAATCATCTCTGTTAAACCTAAAAAGAAACAAGGGTATTTTTGCTATTTTTTTTGTGTGGGGATAAGGGGGTAATGCAAGATTCATGCAAACATTGGAAAACTGTGTGTTTGTCTGTTTTGAAGCTTGCATCATGAAAGATTAAAAATCAGACTGTGAGAAATAGAAAAAAGATCATATCACTGTAATGCAATTTTAATGAGAAGTTATATTGACACAATAACTACATTATTTTCCTCAAGTTGTATCAAGATTTGATAATGGATGGAATCTTGAAGAGTCATACCCGACTCTTGAGAATTCTATGCATTGTCTATCAAGAGGCACTTGACAGAAATAAGAGAAACAGAGAGATCCTTTGTATTATTGTATGTTCTATTGAAAAACATAAAAGGGGTTGGTACTCCTTGAGATTGGTGTCTCTAAACAGAGGGGTTGGTGCTCCTTGATTCGGTGCTCAGAAATCAGCCATTGAGGCTTTGTCAAAATATTTATTGAAATGAAAGCCTGAAAAAGGTAGCAGGTTCAGGAGTGGTTTTTCTACCCCAGGAGGGTTTTCCACTCAGCATATCTTGTGTCTATTTGTGTCTCTATTATTCTTTTGCTTCAGTGCTTTACTGCTTTAAATTGCAATGTTACACTACTCTCATTTCAGTTTATATGATTGCATTCAAATACATGAATGATTCTATCATTGATAAATGAGAACATATGTACGGTTCTTTTCAGTTTCAGTTAAATTTATAAAAGAAGTTATAAACACTGATTCAGCACCCCCCCCCCTCTCAGTGTTCTTTCACTCCAATAATTGGTATCAGAGCATAGGGTCCTCTAATAGGTCTTTCCAACCTAGGATTGATTTTGAACTTGGAGTCTATTCAAAATGTCTCAAGCTCATGAAGGTACTTCCATGACTAGAGCTCCATTATTTGATGGAACTGATTATGTATTCTGGAAAATCAGAATGGAGACTTATTTAACTTCTATTGACCTTGATCTCTGGAGCATAGTATTGTCTGGGTACACTGTACTAGCTACTTTTCCAACTACTTCTGATGAAAAGAAAAGATATGAAACCAATGCAAGAGCAAAGCATGCTCTTATGTGTGCTCTAACTAAAGATGTCTTCATCAAAGTCATGCACTACAGTTTTGCTAGGGAAATCTAGACTAAACTTGAAACCATCTATCAAGGAAATGAAAAGGTTAAATAGTCTAAAGTCCTAACTTTAAAACACCAGTTTGAAGAATTAAAAATGAGGGATGATGAAAAAGTAGCTGACTACTTTTTGAGATTTGATGAAATAGTAAATGCCATGAAGGGTCTGGGAGAAGAAGTCAAGGAATTTGATGTTGTAACAAAGGTCATCAGAACCTTACCAAAAAAATTTGAAACTAAGGTAGCTACTCTAGAAGAGAAGAAACACTTTGCCCAGCTTACCCTTGAAAGCCTACAAGGCACTCTGACTGCCTATGAAATGAGGATTAGTAAAAACAACACCACTACAAAAGAATCAACATTTAATGCTGAAAGGAAAGAAAGGGATGAGCTCACTGAATCAAAATTTTCTAATTCTAAAGAATCCCACTTTGTGAGAAAACTCAAAAAGGGTTCTAGAAAGTATAAAGGAAAACTTCCCTTCAAATTCTTTAACTGTGGAAAAATAGGCCACTTTGCTACAAAGTGCTCCTATGGTGACACAAACAACGATAACGAAAAATTTGAGAAATTTTCCAAGAAAAAGGCTTATAGACCCAAACAAAAATACAATTTCAAAAAGAAGAAAAGCCTGTTTAGCAAAAATGAAACAGACTCTTAATCTGAACATTCTTTAGATGAAGAGGATGAAAATCTATTCATGGCTGAAATCATTCAGCGAGATGAAACTAACAGCAATGATGTTGAAGAAGGTGAAGTGGATTATGAAGGAGAACTGAAACGTGCCCTAAAAGAGCTGAGAAAACTTAAAAAACAGATGTGTGATGAAGAACACAATACTGTTCAAGATAGTTCACAAGAGAAACTCATAAATCTTGAGATAATTTCAATAAAAACTCAACTTGAAGAATCCAAGAAAGTTCAAGATTGACTTTGTATTGGCATAAGCTTTAAAGATTCATAAATTGAGAAACTTGAACATGAGATTGTTGATCTCAGGAAGACCATTGAGAAATATGAGAGCACTCTTAAACTGAATGACATACTCAGTAAACAGAAATTGAACAAGGACAAAACAGGTATTGGTTTTGTGAAAGGTGAATGTTCAAATGATAGTGCAAAGGTTAATATAGTTGTTGGAAACAAAAGTATTGAACTCAAACATCCTGATTCTGATAAGAATTGTGGTTATCCTTTTAGGAGCAACAGAATGGCTTATAATTCCTACCCTTTCTTTTATGGGTATTGTTATTTCTGCAACAAATTTGGTCACAAGGTAAAGTCTTGCAGATTTATGAATTCTAGAACTCCTAAATTTGGTTTTAGACAAAATTATGGCCTTGCAAGGCAAATTAGATGTTTCACATGAAAGTCTTTGGGTCATTCTACTAAGCAATGCAATGATGATCAGCAGAATAAACAACTGAAAACTATCAAAGTCTGGAAACCCAAAGTTGTTAACAACATTGAACAGACTATGCTTATTCAAACTACGTTCCACATCAAGAAAAAGGACTTATGGGTCCTGGATAGTGGTTGTTCAAACCACATGACTGGTGAAAAAGAAAAATTCACCAATCTTGAAGACTATGTAGACGGATTTGTGAAGTTTGGAGACAACTCAGGAATTCAAATCAAAGGTAGAGGTTCACTTTTTCTGAATAAAGACACTCCTATCTACAATGTGTACTATGTAGAAGGATTAAAATATAACCTTCTGAGTGTCAGTCAAATCTGTGACAGTGGCTATCAAGTCCTATTCACTTCAAAGGGATGTGAAATTAAAAACTAGTCTGGAAAAGTTGCTGCTGCTGGAAGAAGGACCAAGGGAAATGTCTACAACTTGCTTGACACCTCTGAACATGAAAACAATCAAGGTATATGCTTAATGAGTCATGTTGAAGAAAGTTGGTTGTGGCACAAGAGATTAGGTCATATTAACTTTGACAATATGGTTAGAATTAGCAAAAATCAGAATGTAAGAGGTCTGCCTATTCTCAGAAAGCCTAATAATGTTGTTTGTAAAGAGTGTCTCAAAGGGATGCAAACTAAGGTAAGCTTCAAATCCAAGGACCACTCCTCTACTAAACCTTTGCAAATTTTTCATATTGACTTATGTGGTCCTACAAGGACTAGGTCCATCAATGGTGAGAAATATTTCATGTTGTTTGTTGATGACTACTCTCGTATGGTATGGGTTACCTTTCTCAAGAATAAATCAGAAGCTTTTGAACATTTTAAAGTTTTTAGAAAACTGGTAGAAAGAGGCAGATGTAAAATTGAAATATTTAAGATCTGACAAAGGTGGTGAATTCACCTCACAAGAATTCATAGACTACTGTGACAAACATGGCATAAAGAGACAGTATGCTACTACTAGAACACCCCAACAAAACGGGGTTGTTGAGAGAAAGAATAGGACTGTAAAAGAGATGACAAGAACTATGTTGAATGAAGTAAATCTGTCAAACATGTACTGGAAAGAAGTTGTTCATACAGTTGTCTACATTTTGAATAGAGTCCAGATCATAGTGAAATCAAATTTCACTCCATATGAACTGTGGTATGGTAAATCTGCGTCAATTAAATATTTCAGAATATTTGGCTGCAAGTGTTTCATCAAGAGCGATGATGAAAACTTAGGCAATTTTCAATCTAAATCAGATGAAGGTATTTTCTTAGGATACTCTACTCATAGCAAAGCCTTTAAATGCTTTAACAATAGACTGAACAAAATTGTTGAATCAGTAAATGTCAAATTTGATGAAAATCTGCTTTTAGATGCCAAACCTATGCAGGATGATGAAGAGGACGAATTTGAACTTGATATAATTTCTGAAGGCTTTGAAATTGCAAAGCCTGAAACAAAACCAGCAAGTCCTAAACTTGCTAAAGGAAAAACTAAAGATGCTGAAATCAGCTCTGAAAAATGTGAAACCAAAACTCCTTCAAAATCTCTTGCTAAAAACCATCCTAAAGATCTGATTATAGGAGATAAATCAGCAAGAGTTCAAACAAGAAAAAGAATAGTTAACTATGATGAAAAAGCTTACATAGCTGAGCTCACTGTCTGTTTTTTAATCACTCAGTTTGAGCTGAATTTTTTTGATGAAGCTCTAACTGATGAATGCTAACTTAATGCAATGCAGGAAGAAATTGAAAAAAAATAGACTTGGTATCTAGTCCCAAGACCAGATGACAAAAATGTCATGGGAGGAAAGTGGATCTTTAGAAATAAATTTGATAAAAATGGTCATGTTGTTCCAAGGCTAGATATGTCTGCAAAGGTTATGCTCAGCAAGAAGGTATTGATTTCAGCGAAACCTTTGCACTTGTTGCTAGACTTGAATCAATTATAATTTTCTTGGCATATTCTATTTTCAAAAATTTCACTATATATCAAATGGATGTAAAAACTGCCTTTCTGAATATATACTTAGAAGAAGAAGTTTACATAGAACAACCTGAAGGGTTTATTGTATGTTCTATTGGAAAACATAAAAGGGGTTGGTGCTCCTTGAGATTGGTGTCTCTAAACAGAGGGGTTGGTGCTCCTTGGTTCGGTGCTCAGAAATCAGCCATTGAGGCTTTGTCAAAATATTTATTGAAATGAAAGCCTGAAAAAGGCAACAGGTTCAGGAGTGGTTTTTCTACCCCAGGAGGGTTTTCCACTCGGCATATCTTGTGTCTATTTTTGTCTTTGTTATTCTTTTGCTTCAGTGCTTTACTGCTTTAAATTGCAATGTTACACTACTCTCATTTCAATTTATATGATTGCATTCAAATACATGAATGATTCTATCATTGATAAATGAGAACATATGTACAGTTCTTTTCAGTTTCAGTTAAATTTATAAAAGAAGTTATAAACACTGATTCACCCCCCCCTCTCAGTGTATTTTCACTCCAACACACGTAAGTGCTCCTAAATGTCGAGGTCATTTGTAACGTTGACTGGTGGAGATAAATGATAAACATTAAAAAAAAAAATCTCACATAGATTCAAATTCATTCTATGAAGTTGAAAACCCCTCTGTTCTATGTAGAATAACATTCAACAGCTACAGGAATGCATGGTATAAATATACAATGAGAAATAGGTAGATACATCCACACAACATGTGCATGCATAGTACAGCCAACGCGTGTAGTCACCAAGTAACATGATTTCCACACAGATTTATTAATACGCAACAACACAAAGTAACCAGAGTATATATAGACAGGGGCATTGTCCTTGTAGAGAGAATAAGTGATGCTAAGTGAAACAAACTGGAAACTAGACATGAACCATAAAGATGGCTAGAGGTTAACAAAAAGAAGAGAGGAGCAGCGACATCAAACATAGAATCAAGCAGAGATTTAAACCATGATAATATTTTAGTTTCAAACGCTAACACAACATTGATAACAAGGAAATTACTTAAATCTTTAAACATCCTATTAAGTTCAAGCGTGGCATAGACAAATTATTTAAACCTTTGCAACATCCTAATTTTTAAGGGATGCAAATGTGATAAGTTTCCAAAGGAAAACACATAGGTATTTTAAACCTCTATACACTTCTATGTTCAGGCGATGGAACCACAATCATCAATGATGACCAGAAGGAGGGTTGTTAAGGAAAACATAGACATGTAATAATGTATAAATCTCTTTGAGGAAATATATGGGTATATCTCTTGAGGCTGCATAGTATTTTGGATTCAAAGTTGTCACGGGTGCATGTGAATACACCAATAAAGAATAAAACTTGAGCGGCTTGGATACAAGAACGAAATACTGAGAACTCTTACCAAGTATACGGGTGTTTCAGGGATTAACAAAATAAACAGAACCATTTCCAAAGAATACAAAAATTTCATTACTAGTTGTACAATATTTTCCTCAAAATTGACATTAATGTTTTAGTTTTCTATTGTGCATATAGGTACCGAGGCAAGATTTTTGCAGCATATTACCATCAAAATACCACAAACCCTTTTGCATGTATCAATTCAAGAATCAACATGAAATATGCAAGAAGAAAACCTATAACACCTTCCGAATTTGAATAACGACAAAGCATAATCCTCAAAATTCAATCCACAAATCTTTCACAGTACGAACACAACTTCAAGGAATCGATTTTCAGCTTTCCAAGCAAAACCCCAGAAAAAAAAATACAGAAAACAATCTTTCCCGTGAAACAACAACCCTCTTTTAGAAAATCTCATTTCGTACCCAAAAATGAATGATTCTTCCCATGTTATATTCTATTTCTCAAATTACAAAGAAACCAACACATTAACTCATTGTTATGCATGCATATCAACCATCAATTAGCTTTTTGAAAATGATCATCAAGAAATATATTTTGAAATTAGGAAACATAACTGATTGTTATTACTTTCTAAAATATCAATTTGCACAAACAAATCAATTACAAATAGGTAAATTTTCACAAACTATATATTTTAATATTTCACTTTCAATTCCTTAATAGTCTAAAATAACTTTTCAATTTAAATATTGCAATTTAATCATTAATCATCACATTAGCATTAATTTAAAACATTAAATAATCTAAACAAACATTATGAAGACATGACAACATGTGAAGACCAACGAGCATTACAACAAACGAACGAAAAAATAGTAATGTGAACTGACGACACACTATGACTGAGGTTGAGGTTTGACTAGAGAACCCTACTACTATCTCCCAATCAACTGTACCATTGGGAAATGGACACGCTCAGACCTGTTAAACCAGATGAAGTCAGTGTCCTATACTTGCAATCCTGCAATCAAACACATGTATATAAAATCATCATAAAACACACCGCGAAGAGGAAACCACGGAATCGCAGGGTGCTCGCAAGCAAGTGATGCAATTTCGTCCCCTTCACCAATACAGTATTACCAAACTGACAATTCCATCATTAATAAAACTCATGAGCTATAATCATGTTATAATAAATCAACATTATTCTTAATCAAAGCATGTCAAGCATAACATCATGGAAAGTACATTTCATCATACACATAGTCCATGTCGCTCTATAAGAAATGATAAAATAATATAGCATCATAATCTAACATAAGAGAAAAACAAAGGGATGTTACAGAACCATGAAGCATTATCCAAATGAGCATCCTCTATTCAAACACCTTATCACAAGATAATCCTTGGCATCCTTTGCATGCTTACCATATCCATCCATCTCTCCAAGAATCCACCCATGGCGTTTCAAACATTGCTAGACACTGGGGGCAAATATTTACATCTTTCTTCGAGAATAAATCCTGATCTATATCCTCCAACTTATGTGCTGATCTGAACATTGGAAAACATGAAATCAAATTGGTTAAAGAATTTGTGAGCAAAAAATCCAAATCACTAGCCCATGTCATATTTTGATGAGAAGATGTTCCTTATCAAGTTTGATCTTTCATCGAACATTATTCTGAATGATCAATATCGGTCGCATCTAATTTTCACTTCAATGTCACATCAAATCATCAAAACAATTTTGTTCCAAACCAAGCTTCAAAATCCTGATCAATCAAATCCAACCAATTCATCATCATTTCAGGATATCCTTCCCAATCCATTATGTTGCTTAACACTATCCTTGCATTGTTGTGTATCCTCAACAATCTTATCATCGTCAATCCATTGATCCGATCAATTAACCTTAGGTTGGTTTTCAACAAAATCTCAGAAAGAGCACTGATATCATCACATATCCATATCCAAATCATCAAAATCCATCAAAATCCAAAACATGTCAAAAAATTAAAAAAATAGAGTCGTCTTGCCGAACTAAATCATCTCTGAGCTTGAAGGTAGGGAAGATTGATCTTTGATCATCCCCCGAGACATTTCAGGTCAGTCCTTTAGGCGTGCGTCACAGCAATGTGGCAATCCATTTTCCCATCTTTCTCATCATCGAGTCAAGTATGTTGTCAACCGAGACATTTTAGGTCAGTCCTTTAGGCGTCTATCGCAACAATATGGCAATCTGTTTACCCATCTATCTCATCATTGATTCAATTTTCAATCAAACTACGTCGTCTTTGAGCTTAAACGTAGGCAAGGCCATCCTTGATCGGCCCTCGAGACACAAAATCTAAAAAAATTCACAAAATTTCAAAAATCCAAAAATATTTAAAAATTTCAAAAATCAAAACAGCCTCAAAACATTTCAAAACATCAAAAATATCCAAATATCTCGAAAAACCCAAAAATGGTGCCCCGTCTCATCTCGCTTTCACCCGCAATAATCACCGTTCATAATAAATCAATCGTCACCTTCATCCTTTGGTGAGTTAGTCAGAAGCAAGTCTAGTAGGTTCAAAAGTGAACACCCTAATCGTCAAAGTCTCAAGTCTAGGTCAGTAAGCAAGCAAGTTGATCAACTCGAAGTATCAATAGCTTATCATCCAATCAATCTCATCAAAACCCTGATCACAATATGTCCTAGGATGCATCCTTCCCATGATGGACATCAACATTAGGTATCACCTTAGTTTAGCCTTGGCTAGTGGTACGAAGAAGATTAGTTTGTTCATTTACAATATCTGGTCTTTTTCACTTATCTTATTTTGCACTCATTCCAAGGACCTCTCGATGATGCCTAAACAAAACAGGTTTAGAGAGAGATGAATGGGGCAACGATCATTATCTTTTTTTCTGCTGTTCTTGTTGGATATTCTTGTAAAATAACTTGGCGAATACTTGCTTTGTTAGGTGCATCCTAGCAAGGTTTTTGTATGTCACGTGTGAACATGAATACTTATATCTGTTTGTCAAGTCAAAGTCCATCACGCTAGGTACAACGCCATCATGGTTCTTTATACCTTGATTCATCTTACCTATGTGTGTTATCAAAAATAAAGTAATTGACCCTTTTAAAATCTCGACTCCTAGTAAGCAAATCATCATCATCATCATCATCTTTAATAACATAGGCTTGTTGGATCCTCTTCTCATCATTCTTTTCTTCTTATTCTTCTATCTTTACTAACATTTCTATCCAAAATTAGTGTTTTATATCAAAATATACACGAGGCTATCCATGGCCGATGACTGTCTATACATCATCAAAATTGTCTACGTCAAATATCTGATCTTTCTAAAGAATTATCTTTCATCCTCTGATCAGTAGAACCACTCCTCTCACATTTTTATCGCAATCTCGATTGGAAAATCGAACGTTTCCGCTCGACCTCTCAAGGGAGCAATATACCAGCATAATCCTTATTTCTGGGGCAGCAGTGGGGCATCCAAAACAATAGAGAAATTTTTGAACTTTGATCACATCAGTTTATTCTTTGAACCAATACAATGAGTGCATTGCTTCAAAAAGGGGCAAAATGTAAACATGGAAAATTGACCGACACACTTGATCCTGATTACTAACATTGTTTCATCCTAAATCATACTCTCAGCTTATAATCACTCTTCATCCATTAATTAAATAAATTACTATTTACCTAATTAAGTCATTCTTCCTTGTTGATTAAATTAATCAATTTAATTTAATTAACCCTAAATCTCCATTTGTTTAAATAATTCATTAAAACACTAAAGTCCTCTTATTAAATTAAATAAATTAAACCTTATTTGATTTAATCTAACATTGCCCCTTTTAGTTAAATAAATCAAAACATTTATTTAATTAAACCCTTCCTCTCAATTTGATTTAAATCAATGCATAAATTTAAGTCTAAATTGTCACATCTTCTAATTCTTCATTACATTAATTAATCTTTGATTAGTTTAATCTTAAATCATATCCCATCCTCTAACTTTTACAACTTGCACATGAAAATAGATTTAATTCATTTATTAAATCTCTATTTTCTTTCAACATGGCATAAAAGGAGAATATTCCCTCAAATTTGAATTCAAATCCAAGTGGACTTAGTCTTTCCAACAAGGCATTTATTTCACCTTACAAGTCCTTTTTTTTTGAGCCAAGTGGCCATAACTCCATTTTCTTCCCTCTCCAACAAGTCATTTCACTAATTTTAAATTCCACCTAATATCATTTATTGGCACTTTCATCAAAATGTGCACAACCTTCACCCATTCACATCTTGACAAGTGACACTTGGCCATTGAATGTTGAATGATCTCACATTGCTCAAATCTTGCTCATTCTTCCAATTTGAAATCTATAAATGAGAGACTTTCTTTATCATTCATCATCCACAATTTGAATGCAAAGTTATTATCTTCACATTAGAGCAATTTTATATCATTTCTTGAGCATTTGCCATCACCATATCTAGGTTATTGTAGGTTTTTCTCAAGGAGTTCATCATTGTTTCTTCACCATCAAGTGGATCAAATCATCAAATCTTACAAAGGAGTTGGGAAATAGAGTCAATTTCCTACACATAATTGGCACCAATTCCCCCATGGGATTGATGGTTTGTTCATTAAAATAGGATTTATCTACTTTCATTTGTATTGTTCTTCATTTTCTTCCTATGTTAATGTTTCAATCTAATTTCATGGGGAATCGTTGTTCTTGCTTGCATTTCAATCTAATAATGTGCTTGTTTGCCATATTTGTGCAGGTGTAGGATTGGGGTTCACATTTTGGTGCTAGAAGGACGGCGAATCTGAAGGATTTCATCACGTTATTTTGAAAAATTTCATGTTTTTTATTTTTTTTGCAGCTCACAGGAAATTGCGTTGCTCATAGTCCAGCGGCGTGAAACTGCACTGCTACAAGTTCGGCGACACTATATTGCACCACTCCTAAATTCTAAAGTCCGTCGCTGGAGTCTTCCTGCCCGATAAATTTAAATTTCAAACTCAACCGCAGGTTTTCCAAATTTCAAACTGCGCCACTTGCCAAACAGCGTTGTAATCGCGGTCACTGTTTTTCTACAGAGCACCGCTCTAAATCATCAATGGTGCTATATTGCGTCGCTGGCCTTCTCAAACTGTGTCGCTCCCACGGATTGCTCTGTTGGAGTTGGGTAAAAGGCAGATTTCTGATTATTTTTAACATTTTTTGTGATGCAGGAACTTTCCAAGGTCATAACTTTTGACTTGGATGTGGGTTTGGGCTGAAATATTTACAGGCGATTTTGTTATGAGGTGGCATGTGGATTGGCCCTCACCTTAAAGGGGTTGGAGGCTATTTTGGCACATTTTTGAGGCTTAAAACTTTCATCTTGGCCCTCAAAATGGCAATTTAGTGTTTTTTCCTAGTTTTTTAAAAGTCATTTTTGTTAATAATTCAAAGGTCATGTTTCGAATTTAGGATGTTAGTTGGCAATTCATCCTATCTTAGTCTTAAAAAAAAATTGTGAAAAAATAGAACTCTCAAAGTCATGCATGCAAAATTACCAAAAATGGCAAAATTTGAGAATTGTTGAAATCTGCCAAAAAAAGAAATTTATTGATCAAAAGTGAAGGAAGGAAAATGAAGGCCAAGAGTTCTTTATGATGTTATCATCTCATTGTATTAAGTGTTTTTAAACACTTTTGGGAGAACTTATAATCCCTTTCTAAGGATTTGATTACTTTCATGCTCTTAGAACACACTAAATTTCATTTGGGTCCTAACAAGAACACTACAAAAGCTTTCGATTTTTGCAACAAAGGGTTTCAAATGAACTTTAGGAAAAACTCTCTAGATTTGGTTTAAGGATTAATAATTGAAAAAAAAAAAATTCATATTTCCTTTGGTGCTTAAAAAGAATTCACTATTGCTTTGAAGGATTAAAAAATGAACATGTGTTTTTGTGTCTTGTAATCTTTTTTGCAAAGTAATCTCACTTAAAAAGGTGTATGTGCTTCTCTCACACTTCAAGGCAATTTTGAGAATCAAAAGTATTTTTGGTGACATTAAGTTGCATAAAATATTTCCTCCACATTTCAATTTGGGTACCTAAAAAGTTGAACCAATCCTGCGAGTGTGAGAGTGGCATATTGCGAGTGTTCTCCCTTTATTTTTCAACGAAGTTCGATTGAACTACGGGATATTTTTTCTTGCTTTTGTTTATCTTAGAGGGCTTTCCTGGTGGAAAAACGTAATCACCCTGGGGAATGACCCAACCGGGAACATGCTAAAGCCAAGCAACTTCCACCTAGGATATAAGTGTGGATATTGGAACAAAAGCCAATATCATGAGGATTATTCCAACGAGAAGGGCAACAATGGTCTCTCATTGTATGTATAGTCCCCCACGAATGGAATGCCCACATTAAAATCCCTTGTTTAGAGAAGGCCAAAATCCCAATCTATTTTATTAGTGCAAAAGGTCATGTCCTTTGAAGCTGCCCCACGTATACATG
Source organism: Sequoiadendron giganteum (assembly GCA_007115665.2). Taxonomy (NCBI): domain Eukaryota; kingdom Viridiplantae; phylum Streptophyta; class Pinopsida; order Cupressales; family Cupressaceae; genus Sequoiadendron; species Sequoiadendron giganteum. The sequence continues at coordinate 379,270,508 of CM021107.1, read as the reverse complement.
TGGTTCTGTTGTAGAGATGAAAAGTATGTCATGGGAGATTCATGGGTACTGATGCTTGGTTGACCCGAGAAGTGTGTGTCGTGGAGGAGAGCCAGTGTGGTCAAACATCTAATCATCCGCACTTAATATGTGCAACTAGATTTATCCAAGTGGGAACCCAACGAAATATTTTCTCATCATCCTAGGATTGTACATGTTCTTGGAAACAAAACACTTTGCTTGGATCTAAAATAACAGAAAAAAAACATTCAATGAATCATCAAAATTTCAAACCCTTTGGAAGAACAAATACCTTGGATGTTTCCACATGTTACTGCTTTTCCCTAGGGGTTCTTATCTCTAGAAGGCTTCTAAACATTCAAACATCTCAATTTGTTTCTCCCAAAGTCAACACTAGGAAACCTTTGCCTTGATTTCCTTAATTTCCACATAATGCACTTTGTGGGATGAAATAAAATTAGGACATTGGACATTCAATTTGAAAAACTATGCAAGAAGTGATTGTGATAAAAATAAATTCATTAATCAAGATTAACCCCACACATGTGCTTGCAATCTTTTGTCTTATGGTTTTCGATGCAAACATTGATCTTTTGGTTTTGAAATACTCTTAGGGAAAAGCATGTTCTTCAATATCTTAGTCTAGTAAACAAGTCCTCTTAGGTTCATCTAGGATCAAGTCAATCACTCTCACCCATTCCTCAACCATCAAAATCAGATATCATCTCACCAACAAATTCTTGGGAACTTTGAAAACATCATTCATGCTAGACTTCTAGGCAAAATCAAAATCATCTTATTTGACTTAACACACTTAGTCAAATTATCAATCCTTGTGAACAAATTTACCTCTTGATAAAATCCAACATCTTGGGGTCTAGGAGTTCACTATCACTTTGTTTGGCTTAACACACTTAGTCAAATCATCCAATCCATTATCACCTTGTTTGGCTTAACACACCTAGCTAAATTATCCTCTTGTGTACGAGTTTACTCTAGAATAACACAACTTCCTAGAATTTACAAGTTCATTATCCAAAATCATCTTGTTTGCCTTAACACACTTAGTCAAAATATCCTCTTGTGTGTGAGTTTACCCTAGGATAACACAACTTCCTAGAGTCTACAAGTTCATTATCGATCAATCAAAACCAATCAAATCAACTCCTAAAGTCTAGCATTGATCCAAAGTTCCTAAAAGTTTAAACACCCATATCATTCACCCCTTTCATCCTTCATCTCATCATTGGACCTAAACACCTCAGAGGTCAACAAGTTCAAAAAACAAGAGGAACATGGAATATAAACTTGATTCATCCATCATGAGTAATCCAATTCAACCAAACTATCCAAGCCTTACGATGCCAATTGATTTGCAAAACTTGCATTTGTATAAACCATACATGAGATAATTATCTCCTCCAAACCTCAATGGCACAACAAAAGTGAGCATGCCTAATCTAAATTTTGGAACACCTTTCCCTTTGGTAGATTTAAATCAAATTCAAAACTTACAAATCTATCAACCAAATAATCAAGGCATGAGCCTTCCCCCTTTACCAACCATCAATCAACCCAATCCGTGCAACACCCCCTTCACAAGTCAAAGAATCATATCAAATCCTCCTATTTTTCCATCGATATCACAACAACAGATGGCAACCATCCAAGAAACCCCAACATTCAACACAACCACCATCCCTCAAGTGTCTCAAGGACCAAGCATCTCAATTACACCATTCACCACTCAAACCCGGGCAATCAAAGTGACTTTTTTGCTCATCACAATGGTCAACACCATTCCCAATCCACCGCCACCACCGCCAAAACACATGTAAAATTCATTCTCCATCGTGTTGCAAGCCACTCGACAAGCTTCCTACCAAAAGGTGCTCCAAAACCAACAAGCTGCACAACTAGTTGCTCATCAAGCGTAAGCACAATTAGCCTCCCAACAAGCTGAACAAGCTTCACAAGCGACACAAGAAGCCTAACAAGCATAGGCTCAAGCTCAAGCCCTTTACTAGGCTCGGTAGGCGTAAGCACAATACTGAGCATAATTGCAAGCAATCCATCAACAAGTGTATCAATAAGTCCTGCAAAAAAATTAGGCACAAAAACAAGTAGCTCGACAACAAGCATTGTTGGCACAACAACAACACGACCAACAACAAGTGTTGTTGGCTCAGCAACAAACACAAGCATTACTCCCTCAACAAAGCTTGCAACATATTCCCACCACAAGTTGAAAATTATGATCAAGATCCTTCGACCAATGATCATGTTGAAAATATCTCTACATCACCTAATGAGTTAGAGGACATATCTCAAGACTTTATTCCAAAGCATGATCAAAATATTTCACCAAGGTCTAGCAATGATCCTTTCCAAAACATATGGACATCCTTTAACCTCATGACATTTGAGATACTTCCTATGCCTAATGAAGATATCCAAGAACCCTTTATAAGCTGTAATACCCCTCCGTTTTTCTCTTTTGACCGATCAGTGTTCTGCTTTGTTATGCTTTATTTTCTGTTAGTACCTTGACTATGGTACTTGGCTGCTATTTGATCGCTATCTATAAAGCGATGTGAATGTTATATTTTTATGTGATGGTATTTTATTATGATGTTATCATTATGGAATGTTTTGAGTTAACATCGTGAATGTTTGAATCAATGATGTTTTATGCTTTGGATTATATTAGTATGTTAGATTTTTCAGTTAGTTACACTGTATTGGTGAAGAGGACGGTATCACATCACTCGCTTGTGAGCGCCCTACGATTCCATAATTTCCTTTTCACGGTGTGCCTTATTTATGACATATATATGCATGTGGATATACTCTTTGTTCGCAGGTTGACAGGTATAGGACATCGACTCTACCTGGGTTCATAGGTTTGAGCGTGTCCATTTCCCAACAGTATTCGATTGGGAGATAGTGTAATGATATAAAATTATTCTGCAAGATAGAACTATGTTAGAACATGCTTGCAATAAAAATACTATCAATCAATGGAATGCAAAGGAGAAATAATGAGAAAAGGAATGAGACTAGAACAGTCTCACCCATTTCTCTCTTCCATGGCTCATTTCCATTGCACATCCTAACTTTGTTGTGTAGTGAATGCCCTCAGATTATGTGTGTGAGCAAACTCCAAATGTTTAGCCCTAAAAAAGCTTTGAAGGATCTATAAAATAAATCTATGCAAACTAGAAATTCAATCCTAATATGCAAGTTATTGAATAAGCCTGAGATCATATGATAAATGATGATAGTGAGATTACAAAATTGCTAAGAGATAATAATCATTCATCTCGAAAATGAGATCAAGATTGTCATTTTATAGAAAATGTAATCTTAAATGAATGGACGAGATGAGAGATTAAGAAATGCCCTAGAATCAAAGGTCCAGATTCAATAAGGCAACTCTCAATTAGGGTTAGGGCAACAATCCCCAAATGTGTGGACAAGATTTAATTTAAGAAATTAAATCAATGGTGGAGAATAAACGTGACATTGAGATGAAATTAGTAAAAATCAGAAGACAAGAGGATGAGATTTTAGAAAATCAGTAATTTTAGCAATTACCTGATTTGTAGAAAAATATTTCCATTTTGAATTAAATTAATTAAAAATATGGATTTGTGAGATAATAAGTAATTGATTTTTGAAATTAATTACTAAATGAAGAATCAGTTAACTATGTGAAGTCATTTTTAAATAAATTATTTTATTTAAAAAGAGGGAATTGTCACATAAGGCAATTAAATAATTAAGAATAATTATTTAATTTAGAAGAGGTGGTTAATTAATTAAATAAATTAATGAATCTATTTAATTTGTCTGAACTATGTTGTCTCTGCGAACTGTGTTGTCTTTGTGCATTTGCTACGTAGGCAAGATTCGCCTTTGAATCCCTGAGACATTAGGTCAGTCTTTCTAGGTTGGTCAAAATATAATCATGATTCAAACTTTTGTCCTTTGGACAATGTCATTGGTCATGTCGAACTATGAGGTCTTTGAGCACACAACGTAGGCAAGGCCATCAATCGATGAGCCCCCGAGGCCGCACTAGGTCAGTCCATTAGGGGTCATGGCACAATGTTTTCACACACGTCAAACTTTCTTCAAATCAAGAAAATATTCCATCAATCCCGAGCAAGCAATCTATCAACAGTTTGTTTCATCAACAATTCTGATCAATTCAACATATCAACGATGAAAGGTAATCAAATTCTATCAAGACAATTGAACCTGGCAAAACTTTGGGTTCTTCTTCAGATGTGTCCTTCTGAAGAGAAACTCTCGTCATTTCTTTATGCTTTTGGTGTGTCCTTCCTAAGCATTGTCCTCATCATCTGGCATTTTGATGGATTCTCCTAACTCCGAGAATTGATCTCCTAGATATCAACGTCATTCAGGATGTGTCCTTCCTAAATTTGATATCGCCCGACATTTGGCAACCTTGATCTTAAAACACTTGGAAAATACTTGGCACTTTTCTTTGGCCTTTTCATCATGTTACTAGTTTTTCAACGAGATCCCGACAACAAGATTTAGAGAAACAACGATGTATCATGATGTTGTCTTGTCTTTTGACACTCATGTTACTAGTTTCTTAGCGATGTCCTGACTACGAGATTTAGAAAAATAGCGACGTATCATGATAGTGGCTTTATTTTATGCTTTTGGCAATCATGTTGCTAGTTCCTCGAGGATGTCCTGGAAACAGGATTTAGAGAAGCAATGACGTTTCATGGTTTGTCCTTGTCTTTTTCTGCTTGCGGTTGGTTATGACAAAAAGACTGGGGCAATTGCGCTCTCAGTATGAGTCATGATCATCCTTGTCTGTGACTGCTTGTCTTACGTGATGGTGCAATCTTGCACACCTTGGTTTATGTCATATCATGGTGTTTATTGGCCATTACAATAATCTGCCCAATGATGATTAAAGAGAAAGAAATATTAAAGTACTATGGTATTATGTTGAAGGATTTGGTCTAGGAACTAACATGCATCTCATATAGGCATTGCATCCATATCATCATCTATATCTTTTTCACTAACACTTTCTTGTCTCGTCATATTCTAGTCTTCTCATCTATTTCGAGAGCACACCCATGTTCTTCGAACTCGTTTGTCCTCCTGAGGGGGCATATCGCAACCCTCCTCGTCATTCTTCCTCATCCTATTTTGCACTAGGGCATATTTTTGACTTATTTTCTTTGTCACAATGCGACAAGCTACATTATGACAAAGAGGGGCAAATATAGACACATAAAAATGACCTAGGCTTGCAAGCTCTAGTTTTTAATCCTTTTCTTCCTAGCATAATTAAAATATTTTAATTATGTTTCTAACTCACTTTCGACTATTAATTAAATAATTCATAATTATTTAATTAATTCATATCTGTTTATTCTTCATGATTATTAAATAAATAAATTTTAATTATTTATTTAATGCGTCACTAATTGTCTAATGTCTTCCTATAATTAAATAAATTTCTGAATTTATTTAATTAGTTTTCCCTTTATGTCTTCCTAATTATTAAATAAATAATTTTATTTATTTATTTAACTATGTCACTAATTGAGTCCTCTCCTTCCTAAATTAAATAAAGTCTTATTTATTTAATCCACCTTCCACTATAATTAAATAATTATATTTAATTATTCATTAGCCTCTTCTCTCCTAAATTAAATAAATTTTATTTATTTAATTTGGTCCACTCTCCTAAACTTTGAATTAAATCTTTATATTTAATTTAAAAGGTTCCCTTTGTCACATTCCTCTATAATTAAATAATATCTTTATTATTTAATTCCCACCTAAATTAAATAACTTTTATTATTTAATTTCTTCTAAATCTTATTTATTTAAAATAAGTTCCAACACCTAAATTAAATAATTTTATTATTTAATTTCTCCTCTTTTACTGTGCTCATTTTAAATAAATATTATTTATTTAAAATAAGTCTCCCTTTTAAATTCCCTCTTTTAGTAAATAATTTAAATTAAATTATTTACTGTCACATGACCCCACCCCTTTTGAATTAAAATAATTTTTAATTCAAAAAAGTCAACATCCCATCTTAAATCAAATAATTTTAAATTATTATTTGATTCTCCAGCAACTTCGTTTTGTGTGCGTTGTCATATGCATTGTCAGCCATTGATTTGATTTTCTAAAAATCAATCTTGATCCTTTATTTCGAATCTGCCTAATGTTTCCCTAACCCTAATTGTGGGTTGTTATATTGAATCTCATCCATTGATTCTAGGGCACTTATTGACTTTCAATCTTGACCATTCACACAAAATTGTATTTTTTATAAAATGGCAATTTTGGTCTCATTGTGAACATCTTGCATTTTCATATTTTATCATTTGACATTTTCATATTTTGATCTCTTGCATTTTATTGACATCTTGCATTTTCGTATTTTAGCATTGTTATTTTCATTTATCATAGCATATTTTTAGATTTCATTTGACATAGCTTAGACATTGTAGATGCTTACTAGTTGCAGTAGGGCATAGTATTGCATATAGCTGTTCAAATCCTTCAATATTTGCTTAGGGCTTGTCATTTCCATTGGCTTGCTCATCATAAATCTGAGGGCAACAACATATTTCAGCAAGTTGAGAAGGTATAATGGAGGTCAGTCATGGAGGATGAAGACAATATGGTGAGATTGTTCATCTATTCCTTTGCACTTCATTATTACTTTGGGTTTTATGTTCTGCATATTATATTGCTAAACATTAGGAAAAATCCCATTGTTACAGATAGTAGCTAGGTTTTTCGTGCCAAGTCATCACCCTAGTCATAGTGTGTCATCAGGTCTTAGTAGGGTTGTGTGGTGGGGCGTTACACATGGTATCAGAGCCTAGGTTTAAACACTGGGTACTCTAGGATTATGATGGACCCATTAAGCTTTTAGTTGTGTAGGCTTTTAAGTTGTGTATCTTGCCTAATACCTTGATTTGTTTGTGTTAGATTATGCCTCCCAGACGCGAAAGAGGTAGAGGGCGTGGTCATGGTCATATAGGCGGTCGTAGTGGGAGTCAACATGACTCTCCTCCTCGCGTATCAATTGTTCCAGATCAGAAAGAACATCGGGCATCACAGAATGCCCCTGGGGTCAGTGATCATCAACATAATCCTCTAGGGATTGAGGTTGCACGTAGAGCTCTTGAGGAGGCATTGGCGCTCCTTGGTCCATGACAGGTAGAGGTTCAGGGTAATCTTGGTGTGAGAGAAGTTCTAGATCAACCAGAGGTAGTAGCATCTGCGCATATGATGGATTTTCTTAGAGCGCGTCCACCATTATTTGATGGAGCAAGAAGTCGCTTAGAGGCAGAGACTTGGCTCATTGACCTCAACCGATGCTTTTCTATGCACCCATATGGTAGTAATACCAAAACATGGTGCACTATTGTGCATCTACGAGGACTCGCGCCCACATGGTGGAAGGTGGAGGAGCAGAAGCTCCACCTAGATATTAATTTGGTGCCATGGGATATGTTTTTAGAGCGGTTCAAAGCTCATTTCTTATCTGACCACTGGCATCAACGTCGAGGCGATGAGTATCACATCTTGAGCCAGATGGATTTGTCGGTAGCAAACTTGGCCATGGCACTAGGGGACCACACTGATTTACAGTTTGGCAATGGTTTAGCAGCAAGGTCTAGTGCTCTAGGTTGTCAGTCTCAGGGAGTTGTGCCTTCCAAGGCTCAGCAGGGACCATTACAGAGTGGTCAGCAACAGCAAAGTACACTTGGGAAGCATAAGGACTCTTAGTTTCATCAGGGTGATGGTGGTTCTTCACCTAGGAGGAACCGGAACTGGTGGCGCAACAAGCGCAATAGTGAGGGGCAGCCAGCCTAGAGTTCTCAGCCTATGGCTAACTGGGGTAGTATGCAACAGTCTAGTGCACCTTTAGGAGATAGAGGGTTTAGTCATAACATGAGGTGTTACTCTTGCGGCCAATAGGGCCACCTTGCTAGGGATTGTCCTCGGCGGAACACTTCTGGAGTTGGTCGCTCAGTGCAGGATACTCACCCTCAGGGGTCGAGGTTTTGATTTGGATGTAGTTGTATGAGGGAGTTATATCCCTACTTGTTGCAAGCTTCCAAGAGTAAGCCTAACCCTAGGGGGGAGGATGTAATACCCCTCTATTTTGCTCTTTTGACCGATCAGTGTTCTGCTTTGTTATGCTTTATTTTTTGTTAGTACCTTGATTATGGTACTCGGCTGCTATTTGATCACTATCTATAAAGTGATGTGAATGTTATATTTTGATGTGATGGTATTTTATTATGATGTTATCGTTATGGCATGTTTTGAGTTAACATCGTGAATGTTTGAATCAATGATGTTTTATGCTTTAAATTATATTAGTATGTTAGATTTTTGAGCTAGTTACACTGTATTGGTGAAGGGGATGGTATCACATCACTCGCTTGTGAGCACCCTACGATTCCATGATTTCCTCTTCATGGTGTGCCTTATTTATGACATATATATGCATGTGGATATACTATTTGTTCATAGGTTCACAGGTACAAGACATCGACTCCACCTAGATTCACAGGTTTGAGCGTGTCCATTGCCCAACGATATTCAATTGGGAGATAGTAGCTAGGTTTTCCATGCCAAGTCATCACCACACTCATAGTGTTTCGTCAGGGCTTAGTAGGGTTGTGTGGCGGGGCGTTACATAAGCAATCCATTCTTTGAAATTGACCCATGTTGAAAGCAATTCTGAAATCATTCAAGATCAAGAATTTGTATCTCCAAGCTACTACAATGTTACAATGGACACCATCCTATCTATACAAGATGATTACATCCACATAGCACATACTCCTCCATCTACCCATGGGATGCTTTCTTTGGATGGACATGTAGATGATCTTCATTTAGAACAAGATTCCTTTACTCCTGACATTATTACACAAAAATAGCAAGATATTGATTCCTACAGTCAAACTCATTTGTCAACATCAAGATTGGATATATCCCAAATTCAGACTTAGGACATCATGTATAAAGATATCCAATATTATCTACTCAAGGGAACATGTCAAATAGAACATGATATTTCACAGTCAGCAGAGCAACAAATTGAAATGACATCATCTGCAGTGGTCATTTGTCAGAGAATTCATTTTGAACAATACATCTCAAAATAGGGAGAATCAATAACAAAGATGCTACTACCACCATACTGGGGGCAACTTCGTCTCAAGAAAATGCCAACATAGGGGGCATGAAGGATCCTTATGATGAAACCAATGCCAATACTGCAACTAGCCACGTCATGAATCTTCATCCACCCATCACCCCATCCACGAATTGGGACCAACTTCAAAATAAGGTTTTTAATCAAAGCACAAACAACGTTATCAAATTAAAATAAGGTAAGACGCATATCAGACAAATCAAATACATATGGATGCCAAAAAAATACAAAGAAAGATGATCCCTATCATACTCCATTAGTCAAAGAAACTATGGGGCAAAATAAAAAGGGGGCAAGTATCCATCAAAGATGTGTCCACAAAGGAAAAAGAAGGCTTCTCAAGCAATGTACAAAGTATATCAAGCAGTTGGTCCTAATTCCACGCACACTGCTATATCCACCCATCATTGCTCATCTTCCCAAGTTTGGAGAGTCAAAGTTTCCAAACTATCAACCAATCCATATTTTATTCCTAAACACACTCCACCATCCATGCCTCCATGCATAATATCCAATTCTCACATTGACCATGTGTTGGCGATGACCCTTCATCATAAGGATTCATAAGGCACTCTATCGTGATGTGCGCACAAAGACAAAGATTAACTCCAGTGTCAATAAAGCAAATCAGGAATCTCGAAAGTTACATTCAAGTGCATGTATCTTGGCAAAGCAACTTCTTCAAGCAGGATATCAATGGCACATTATGACAGAAGCATCTACATCAACATAACCAAGTGGTTCAACATGAGCTTAAAATCTTTTAGCAAAAAATCCAAAAAAATCAGAAAAAGGATTAAAAAAAAAAATAGTAAAGAGAAAAATCGTCCTCTAGTGAAAACCACTTCGGTGGCGCTTTGGACAGGTACCATGATGAAAACCTGGAAAATAGGCGTCATGTGTAGAATCAAGCATCTGCGTGCACTAGTTCAATTGGAAGCATCTCATCACATCCATAATAAAGCCAACATTCCCTCCATCTTATCCATAATAAATCCAGTTATCCATGAACCATTTATCCAATCTATTTTCATCCATCTACATCTGTAGTCCAAATTATCTTGATCTCGACCAAGTTTGGTGTACACTTTACACTTGCTTATGGTAAAAATATTGACATGGGTCATTTTCATTGATCCTATCCTCCCAACGTTGTCTGAACCATGAAGCATTATCCAAATGAGCATCCTCTATTCGAACACCTTATCACAAGATAATCCTTGGAATCCTTTTCATGCTTACCATATCAATCCATCTTTCCAAGAATCCACCCATGGCCTTTCAAACATTGCTAGACACTAGGGGCAAATATTTACATCTTGTTTCGAGAATAAATCTTGATCTATATCCTCCAACTTATGTGTTGATTTGAACATTGGAAAACATGAAATCAAATTGGTTAAAACATTTGTGAGCAAAAAATCCAAATCACTAGCCCATGACATATTTTGATGAGAAGATGTTCCTTATCAAGTTTTATCTTTCATCGAACATCAATCTGAACGATCAATATCAGTCGCATCTAATTTTCACTTCAGCGTCACATCAAATCATGAAAGCAATTTTGCTCCAAACCAAGCTTCAAAATCTTGATCAATCAAATCCAACCAATTCATCATCATCTTAGGACATCCATCCCAATCCATTGTGTTGCTTAACACCATCCTTGCATTGTTGTGTATCCTCAACAATGTTATCATCATGAATTCATCATCATCCTCGTATTGCTTAACACTATCCTTGCATTGTTGTGTATTCTCAACAATGTTATCATCATCAATCCATTGATCTGATCAATTAACCTTAGATTGGTTTTCAACAAAATCTCAAAAAGAGCATTGATTTCATCACATATCCATATCCAAATCGTCGAAATCCATCAAAATCCAAAACATGTCAAAAAATCAAAAAATAGAGTCGTCTTGCCAAACTACATCATCTCTGAGCTTGAATGTAGGCAAGGTTGATCTTTGATCATCCCCCGAGACATTTTAGGTTAGTCCTTTAGGTGTCCGTCACAACAATCTAGCAATCCATTTTCCCATCTTTCTCATCATCGAGTCAAGTTTGTTGTCAACCGAAACATTTTAGGTCAGTCCTTTAGTGTTCATCGTAGCAATATCGCAATTCGTTTGCCCATCTATCTCATCATTGAGTCAATTGTCAGCTAAACTACACTGTCTCTGAGCTTAAACGTAGGAAAGGCCATCCTTGATCGGTCCCCGAGACACAATATCTAAAAAATTCATAAAATCTCAAAAATCAAAAAATATTTAAAAAATTCAAAAATCAAAACAGCCTCAAAACATTTCAAAACATCAAAAATATCCAAATATCTCGAAAAACCCAAAAATGGTGCACCCGTCTCATCTCGCTTTCACCCGCAATAATCACCGTTCATAATAAATCAATCATCACCTTCATCCTTTGGTGAGTTAGTCAAAAGCAAGTCTAGTAGGTTCAAAAGTGAACACCCTAATCGTCAAAGTCTCAAGTCTAGGTCAGTAAGCAAGCAAGTTGATCAACTCGGAGTATCAATAGCTTATCATCCAATCAATCTCATCAAAACCCTGATCACAACATGTCTTAGGATGCATCCTTCCCATAATGGACATCAGCATTAGGTATCACCTTAGTTTAGCCTTGGCTAGTGGTACAAAGAACATTAGTTTGTTTGTTTACTTTATCTGGTCTTTTTGACTTATCTTATTTTGCACTCATTCCAAGGACCTCTCGATGATGCCTAAACAAAATAGGTTTAAAAGAACTAAATGGGGAAACGATCATTATCTTTTTGTCTATTGTGCTTGTTGGATATTCTTGTAAAATAACTTGGCGAATACTTGCTTTGTTAGGTGCATCCTAGCAAGGTTTTCGTATGTCAAGTGTGAACAAGAATACTTCTATCTGTTTGTCAAGTCAAAGTCCATCACACTAGGTACAACGACATCCTGGTTCTTTATACCTTGATGCATCGAACCTATGGGTGTTATCAAACATTAACTAATTGGCCCTTTTAAAATCTTGACTCCTGGTAAGCAAATTATCATCATCATCATCATCTTTAATAACATAGGCTTGTTAGGTCCTCTTCTCATCATTTTTTTCTTATTATTCTTCTATCTTTACTAACATTTCTATCCAAAATTAGTGTGTTATATGAAAATATACACGAGGCTACCCATGGCCAATGACTATCTATACATCATCAAAATTGTCTACCTCAAATATCTGATCTTTCTAAAGAATTATCTTTCATCCTCTGATCAGTAGAACCACTCCTCTCGCATTTTTATCGCAATCTTGATTGGAAAATCGAACGTTTCCGCTCGATCTCTCAAGGGAGCAATATACCAGCATAATCCTTATTTCTGGGGCAGCAGTGGGGCATCCAAAACAATAGAGAAATTTTTGAACTTTGATCACATCAGTTTATTCTTTGAACCAATACAACGAGTGCATTGCTTCAAAAAGGGGAAAAATGTAGACATGGAAAATTGACCGACACACTTGATCCTGATTACTAACATCATTTCATCCTAAATCATACTCTCAGTTTATCATCACTCTTCATCGATTAATTAAATAAATTACTATTTACCTAATTAAGTCATTCTTCCTTGTTGATTAAATTAATCAATTTAATTTAATTAACCCTAAATCTCCATTTGTTTAAATAATTCATTAAAACACTAAAGTCCTCTTATTAAATTAAATAAATTAAACCTTATTTGATTTAATCTAACATTGCCCCCTTTAGTTAAATAAATCAAAACATTTATTTAATTAAACACTTCCTCTCAATTTGATTTAAATCAATGCATAAATTTAAGTCTAAATTGTCACATCTTCTAATTCTTCATTACATTAATTAATCTTTGATTAGTTTAATCTTAAATCATGTCCCATCCTCTAACTTTTACAACTTGCACATGAAAATAGATTTAATTCATTTATTAAATCTCTATTTTCTTTCAACATGGCATAAAAGGAGAATATTCCCTCAAATTTGAATTCAAATCCAAGTGGATTTAGTCTTTCCAACAAGGCATTTATTTCACCTTATAAGTCATTTTTCCTTGAGCCAAGTGGCCATAACTCCATTTTCTTCCCTCTCCAAAAATTCATTTCACTAATTTCAAATTCCACCTAATATCATTTATTGACACTTTCATCAAAATGTGCATAACCTTCACCCCATTCACATCTTGGAAAGTGACACTTGGCCATTGGATGTTGAATGATCCTACATTGCTCAATTTTTTCTCATTCTTCCAATTTGAAATCTATAAATGAGAGACTTTCCTTCTCATTCATCATCCACAATTTGAATGCAAAGTTATTATCTTCACATTAGAGCAATTTTATATCATTTCTTGAGCATTTTCCATCAGCATATCTAGGTTATTATAGGTTTTTCTCAAGGAGTTCATCATTGTTTCTTCATCATCAAGTGGATCAAATCATCAAAACTTACAAAGGAGTTGGGGAAAGGGTCAATTTCTACACATAATTGGCACCAATTCCCCCATGGGATTGATAGTTTGTTCATTAAAATAGGATTCATTTACTTTCATTTGTATTGTTCTTCATTTTCTTCTTATGTTAATGTTTCAATCTAATTTCATGGGGAATCCTTGTTCTTGATTGCATTTCAATCTAATAATGTGCTTGTTTTCCATGTTTGTGTAGGTGTAGGATCGGGGTTCACAACGTGTGAGGCATCAAGTTTGCACATACATTAATATTGATCTACAAAAGTATCACAATAACTTCATTCTCTCTTACCTTTTTAACAATATAATTTTGTATACATGTCTAATATGTTAATGTTTTAATATTCAATTTATTTTTCCAATGTCTTATTTGTTTGCCAAAAACCTATGTATTTAAGTATGTTTAGTGTCGTTGATTATTTGTTCATCCAAATTTTTAAAATTTAATAATTTTATACATTTTAGACTTTATTCTCTATACATTCAAAAAATAAAATTGACTTTCAATTAGTTTTCAAAAAAATGGAGGAAGAATGCTCAAATTTTCATTTTTTAGGATGTGTCCACTTTGAAAATTTGTAAAAAATCATACATTGATTAAAAAATAGCAAACAAAATCAAGCATAAACTACATGATGTTAGCTAATTTTCCACTAGTGATTTGTGAAATACTTATAAAAATTCAACATTTTAGGGGGAGCACACCAAATACTATGTTTTATTTTTCAAGCAAAAATAGGAGTACTTTGTGTGCTCGCCCTATTTGAATATCTTAATCTCCACTATTTAAAAAAATAGTTTTAGAAGTGGATTCAAAGTACTAAAACTCTTGTTCTTGTTGCATATTCAGATTTTGAACGTGACTATCTTTAATTTCTCATCCAAGATCATTTTTTATTGATTTTAGAAGAAGAAGAAATGGCCACTTAAGATCCCTTTTTGGTCATTCATTTCTATGAATGTACCCATTATATAATCAGTACGATGGTTATGCATTATTATTTTTTATGGTAATTTTTGGATGAATTAAATAAAAGATAATAGTGCCATTAATGAATAACCCACATTTAATGTGACTTATAGTTAATTTTTTTGGCCAAAGTGATGTTATGGTTGTATGCATCATCAATTCATAGTACATCTTAGAGTTACATGTTAGTTGAAATTCAACAATAGCTAGAATATATTTAGGGTTTGTATGATTGAATACATGTGATAATGATTGTACATGTATACACTTGGTTCTCACATTTAGTTTTACTATAGATGATATTATTTTCCACCCTCATTGAAGGGTTAGGCCACTTCTAATAAGAAGTTGAGTGGGGGACAACCTAGTCTATGATTGGAGTTAAAGTGCCTAGATAATTCTCTCCCTCCAAAAAAACTTGATAAGCATATTGCTTGCATCCAAATGAGATGAATTGATCTTGTAGCATTCATTTATATTCTTGATATGTATTTGTAAATGCTAGGATAATAGTCCTTATTATGAGTTGAAATGATTATTTAGATTTGAATAAACTTTGTAGTATTGAAATATGTGATGTATTTATTTTTAAAATTCTTAAATATATGATATTTTATATTCATAATTGGATTAGAAACTAAATCTTTAAATGGAAGTATTCAAAAAAATATCCCTTATTAATAATTTATTTGTATATTTAAAAAAAAACTTAAGGTGGTTTGTTACAAAAATATCATCTATAGGGAGCACCTTCTTCATGAAGAGAGCGATCCCCCATGAGTGGTTATAATGCATGTCAATATTGTTGCCACCAACTAGGCAATTCTTCCAAATGAACAGGGTAGTCCTCTAGATTCTCTACCACTTCACCTAATTTTCCTATGTGAGTATGAATGATTTGTTGGCAATTCAATCAATATATGTGCAAAATATGCATGCAAGCCCATTTTTTATTTATGAACAATAGCGGTGAGTCACATTTGAAATGTGTAAATGTTATAATTTCTTGTCTAAGAATTGTAAGGAAATAGTAGGAAAATACTAAATTTTATTGTTTATATGCGCCATAATTATCATAAAAATATTTATATGCTCTTTTCATATTCTGTATTATATTTTCAACCCTATTGATTTAGCTATCACAAATTGATGGTGACTAATAGGGGTTTACTTTATAGTAATGTCACAAGTTCAAATATTACCAAATTTATGAATATTCCTTGCATTCTCGTTCCAAAGGTGTGCACATAGGTAAAACAATATGTATGTAATATTATGAAAGCACGAGAAAAATTGTCTATAAAAACTATCTACAAAATTTCATAAAACTCATGTTAGCTCATCCTAATATATAATATATAAAGAGAATTTGATGTATGTTTACTTTAATATATAATATGCAATTAAATTTAATCATATTAAGTAAAAATTCAAATTTTATATGATGGAACTTTTAAAAATGATAATACAATTTAGTAGATCAAATAATTTATAAATAAATAAAAAAGAAAAAATACATCTAATAATTTTATAATTTCTTATGGAAAATATTAATGTACCCCATTAAACCTTGAGATCCAATTGCTAGTTTATTTTTAGTTACAATATATTGAGTCAATGTCATATAGATAATGATAAATCCAAGGGGTTTGTACCAAAAATACTTGATCTTGGAGAATCCATTTATACTTTTAATATATGTTTATAAATGCTAGGGAAATAATCCTTATTATGAGTTGAAATGATTATTCATATTTGAATAAAACATATAGAGTACTAAAGAACATGATGTGTTTATTTTAGCTCCTAAATTTATGACATTATATATTTGCAATTGGATTAGAAACTAAATCTTAATGGAAGTATTTAAATTTATTTTTCTTATTAATACTTTACATGTTTTTAAATTTTAAATTGTTTTAGGCAATATGTTACAATACTACCATCTATAGAGAGTGTCTTCTTCATACAAATGGCAATCCCCCATGAGTGGTTACAATGTAAGTTAGTATCATTGCCGCCAACTAGGCACTCCTTCCACGTGAAGGTAGTAACTTCATCTAGATTCTCTACCACCTCACTTGATTTTCTTATGTGAATAGGAGTGATTTGATAGCAATCCAATCAAATATTTGCAAAGCATGTATGTATGCTCATTTGTTATTTATGCGCAATAGTGGTGAGTCACATTTGAAATGTGCAAATACTGTAATTTCTTACCTAAGCATTGTAAGGAAACAATAGAAAAATACTATTTTATTGTTTAAATACTCCATAATTTTTATAAAAATGTGTGTATGCTCCTTTAATTATCCCTATTATGTTTTCAACCCTATTTATTTAGGCAATGCAAGTTGATGGTGACTGATATGGGTTTATATGTATAGCAATGTCACATGTTCAAAAATAGTCGAATCTATGAGTATCCCTTATATTATCATTCTAAAGATATGTACATAGGAAAATTGATATATATATATATATATATATATATATATATATACATGTATACATGTATATATCTATATATACATGTATACATGTATATATCTATATATACATGTATACATATAGATATATACATGTATACATGTATATATCTATATATACATGTATATGGGTGATCCCACAATAGTGGTTTATAATTTTTGGTCAAATTGGACACTAAAATTATTATTTTTAACTAAATCTTCATATTCAGGCACCTATAGCAGCTAAACCGTGAGGAATTTGAAGATGATGAAAACTAGAGTCTCATCACATTTTGTCTGTAGATTCTAAAAATATTTTTTGCAAAATTTTTGGAATCAGATTGCACTTTTTTTCCATCTCCCACGAAAACTGGTATTTTTCAAAAAACAACATTTTTAAAAAGTGACGCTCACCGTATACAACATAAATTTTTTTGTGTGAAGGATAAAATTCTATTTTTTTTGAATTTAGATTTGTAACTATGATATCTAGCACTTTCATTTGGTCTCATAGTTTTTAATTGAATATTTTTTCTTTAATCAAGTTTCAAAGTCAAACCAATTGCAATTTAGACATAGGCAGACTGTATACACCATAACTTTTTTTGTATGTATTGAAATTCAATTTTATTTTTTTAATGGATCAAGGACATCAATACCCAGCCCGAACGTATTTTTTAAAATTTTATTTTGATAATCTGTTATTCTTCCACATGTGCAGAACACAGAGCTTGATTTTTAGTGAAAAGCCTATGTTTAATAAAACTAAAAAAATACATACATAATAAAACCAAAACATATTAAAATTATATTCGTTGGATAGTTCGTTCTGAGGACTACCTGATTCTAGTTGGGTTTGTGAAGATTCCTCCATTTTAATTCTCAACCCAAGCTCTGAAGTGCCAAAATTTAGGGTTCTTTTGTGTCTCAGATGGGAGATGAGGCATTAAAGGGTTTGTTCGAACCCATAGGGGTTCGAGCGAACCTCCAGGGGTTTGCTTGAACCAGGGTTCACTCGAACCTTGGTTCGAGCAAACCCCTTCAAAGAGGTTCGCTCGAAGCCCTTTCCTATGCATTGTAATTTTTTTTTTGGCGGACAAAATTTAAAGGGGTTCGGTCAAACCCTGGTTCGAGCGAACCCCTTTTTGGTTCGGTTGAACTAGTAGGTTCGTACAAACCCCTAAAATCAGTTTTTTTGCTTTGGGATCATTTTTTGTGAGTTTTCCTTCCTCACTTGAATTGTAAACCACTATTGTGGCTTCACCCATATATATAGATATATACATATATATACATATATATATACATATATATACATATATATGTATGCATGTATGTATGTATATATCTATATAGATATATATGTGTGTGTGTGTGTGTGTGTGTGTGTGTGTGTGTATATATGTATATAGATATATACATACATACATGCATACATATGTATATATATATATACATGTATATATATATATACATGTATATATATGGGTAAGTGCACCAATCTATGACACAATTTAGGTGTCAAATTGAAAAAAGATCAAAAAACCCCGAAATAAGGCCTTTGGAGCATGCCAAATGGCTTTCTAGACATAAAATGCAAAGGTTGGGTTTGGAACCCTCATTTTGTCTTCAACTCGTGGCTTGAGAATGAATATTTCAGGTCTGCAACTCGCGCTCGCCAAATCTTCTCCATTCTTTGCATCCTTAGCTTGCCATTTTCCACGAGAATGCCGCCAACACATCGGAGAGGTCAAAGATTGCAAAGAGGTGTGTATTTTTATTCTATTTATTTAAAATTTTATTTGGAATGCAAATTTAAATAGATTTTTATAATAAAGCTTTGTTCTAATTCTCAGGGAATGAATCTCCACCTCAAAACATTGAGAATTCTCAATCACCCCCTCATCAAGAGCCTCCTATACAAGAACAACCTAAAACCCCTCCATCAATTCATAGGCATCCTCAAGGAACACAAGAAAATATTCAAAATCAAATTGAAAACACTAAAAGAGACATTCAACAATTAATTGCAAGATTAACCGAGCATGTTGAAACCCACCCTTATAGGAGAGGGATTGCTGAATCATTGAAGTCAGTTTTAACTTATGTAGGAGAAATGAGTGAGCAAATGAATTTTTGGTCAACTAAGAGAGATGAGACAAGGCAATTTTATGTTAATGGTTTATCATATGCAGATGTCAAAAAATTAAAAATTAGCAATGTCGAGTTGTGTGCCCTATTTAAAGACCCAAAAGCCAATGAACCTTTGTCCCATGCATGCAGGAGGTTCCCCATCCATTGGTGCCACCATGATTTAATTAGAAACAAATTTTGGGAGCGATGGTGGATGGTATTTGACCAACCTCCATGCAATAACCATGAGGTGCCACAATACTTTTTGAAGAAACTCTATTGCAATTTTGTCCTCAATAAAATGCCAAACTATTTTGACATCTTAGACTTTCAGGGTAGAGGTGGGGGCTCCACACATGATAGACCTGTTGCACGACGTAATCCACAGTTGGCACTGAGAGCCTTGGGTAGACCCATGGTGGAGCATGTCATTGTTCCTTGCATTGTTAAGGACAGTGTAGAGGTGGACATGATGAAGTCGATTGGCTCACTCACCCAGACCATTTTACAATGTGCTAGTCCTCTAGTAGAGCCTGGTGTGGAGGAGACGTGTAGGCCCTGAGCGCCACCCCACCATTGTGGCGCTTGTGGTGTTGTTTGCACATACGATTATCAAGGTGCTCGTGATGCAGCTACACAACCTACGTCAATTGTAGAGGCGATGGCTTTCACAGATGATATTCTGAATGATACATTCGACATTGACACTCAGGTAGAATTTAGCAAGTTATTTTAATGTTGTTTATTAAAATATATTTTGAAATTTAAGATAACTAAATTAGTAGAATTTTGATATGATGAAATTTCAAGGTCGCACTATTCACGAGGGATGCTCTATTCCTATAGACCCTTATACATTCTCGATGATGAGTCCACAGGTATGCAACTAGTATTAAAGATATTACTATTACATTTGAACAGTTGAATGTTATATTTGAATGTTTGTCTCATAACATGCTTCGGATTTCAAACAGTTTCTTGGTGCACCTTCTTCCTCCACACCTCGCGATTCATATCCTTAAAGAACGTACACTCAGGTAGCCTTTATTCATTAATAGGGTTGTAAATCTATGTTAGCTAGTTTTCATAATTTTGTGTATATACAAACCTAAAAAATTGATGAGAAACACAAATATTGCATTCAAGTATTCCTTGATCGTGTCACATTATGTTCTCCTATATCAACATGATACCTGAGATATTGTTTCATTTGTAGTTGTTGACAAGAGATAGCCCTGGTGATGTTGGTGGCACGATGGACCATGGAGTTGTTGCAGCAATAGCTAGTTTTGATCCATTGAGAGAGGTATGGAATAGATTAGTCGATTTGACATTATATTTGCTCTTTTATGGTCTATTATAGAAAATTTTCACGATAATTTTATGTAGTTTAATTTCTATCTTCATGGTTGCTACAGGTGGTTGTCACTCTAGATCATGGACATGGTGATGCTTTAAATGTGCATGATGACTATATGTATGTGGTAAGTGATTATATTTTGTTATATGCCATTCCATAATTCAATTTCTATGTTTTAACATCTTTACTTTTAATCGTATCAGTTGAAGGTCTAGAGTGAAGAGAGGAGGAGTAGTGGGCGTGTTCGAAAGATAAGACAAGCAACAGTCACTCCATCCAGCTGAATTTTGAAGGTAGCACGGGATCTATTTCCTTCCCCTAGAGAGAAATGACTATGTATTAGTGTTGTTTATTGTATGCCTATGTGGCATTTTGGAACATATGTTTTGTACTATTGATATATACATGATATTTTATGTCCAAATGGCTCCTTTGTACTAAGCCTATATGGTTTTTTGATATATTTATATACTTTTATCAATATATATCATTGTATAGCCTTTCGGATTTTTGATTAAAGAAACTCTTATTTTGCTACTGCCATTCTTGAATGATGTTATCATGTGTATCATGTAAGTTGTATGCTTGAATGTTGTAGGCATGGATTTTGTTTACATCTAATGCTTAATTAATTACTGTCGAATGCTCAATAAGCCCCATCTAAAGCATATTGTATAAATAAGCTCCATTCATGGTGGTTTGTATCCTTTGGAATGCTTCAATTACGTGTGCCTCACCGATGCAGAGGCAAGGAGGCTCAAACCCAATCAGTCTAACAACCTGCCTTCAAGGGGCTCCTAACAAGATTAATACAACCTATTTTGAGCAATCTACACAACCTCAAAGCCCCATCAAACCAAACTCTTCATTCAACACCTTACCCAACAATCCACCCTTGTAGCACTCTGATGCAGAGCCAAGGTGGAGAAGACTCACAACAATGGAAATTTCAATTCTCAATCAAGAACTCTTCTTCATAATGATTCATCAAGGTTTCCAAAACTCACATTTGTGACTGGTTATTCTTGTAGTACTCAAAACTCAGTTTTAGCCAGATTTCTCCCAACCTTTCCAAAACACTAGAAAATTAAAAGATGGATTGAGATACCCTTTTCAAGGCTACACAACATACCAAAGAATCATTGGTCTCTCTTTTGGACCGACATAGACTTTCAACACACCTACTTCAATTTTGGCTTCATAATTAGCCCTTTTTTTCCAAAGGGACCACCCTTCCAACTTTAGGTATCTATCCAAATGCCTTGGACAGTCTTAGGTCATGGTGCCAAACCTCAAATTTTATCATTAGTTTGTGTCTACAAAGCCTCTAACTCACAAAACCCAAGGAACCCTCTCACAAAACCCAAGGAACCCTCTTAAACCTTCACAAAATCAAGGGTTTTAAAGAAACATACAAATCCAGACCTCTCTCAACACTTCCAAAGCCCCAAACACCTAAAAATACTTTTTCATAGACTCATCAGACCCTCACATAACCCTTACAGGCATTAATTCTTAAAAACCTCTCTTTGGTTCCTCACTTCCATGTTGGTAAACCCTTGTTCAGTCTTAGAACAGTCACAAAAACACCACATAATTATGACTCCTTATTCCAAAATGAGTTGAAACACTTATTATAACATTTTTTCAATCAATCCACCAAGATACAGTAGCAAACAATAGGTGGATTGATTGTTACATCACAAATTTCCCCTCAAACCCTTGATTCAACAACATTGGGATAGTCACTGTTTGTGTTGGTTCTCTCTACAAACAAAGAGTTAAGACACCAAATAAATAATAAATGAATTAGAAAACATATAGAAACATCCTTTGAAATTCTTAGACCATGAAGAACCTGTATGTGCCCGTACAACACTCAAAAATATCAAGAAAATAGTATTTTTCTAGAAAATTGCTCAAAACTGTGGTGTTTATTGTGTAAAATTGTTACAAAAATTCTTCCACTCTCTCATTTGAGCCTTGGTAAGGATTTTTAAAGAATTTTCCAACAACCATCTTCTCCCCAATTCCCATAACCAACTTGGGATTAGCTGGTCCCTTAATTACATTTGTTTGTGTTAAAGTTGCTTTGTCAGCATTTTACAACTTATATGATTTCTAATTGACTTCTAAGACACAAAACACCTTTTATTTGCATTATGCTTGATCTGTCAAAGCTTATTAGACAAAACAAACCTAAAGACACTAACATTTCCCTATTGATGTATTCAAATAAAAAAAAATTGATGATGTGGTGTAGGTGCTCCTGCACCAAACTCAAAACCCAGTCCAAGCCTAATTTCTCCCAACCTTTCCAAAACACCTGACCATTTAAAGGTGGATTAAGATACCATTTTTAGGTTTACACAACATATGCCAAAACCAATAGTAACTCTTTTGGACCAACATGAACATTCAATACACCTCCCTCGCTCTAGGCTTCACAATTAGGCCTAATTTCCAAAGGAACCCCCTCACAAACTCACCTCCAAACCAAGGAAACTTGAAACAGTCTTAGGGATGCTCACCAAACTCAAGATTCTCCCATTTTAAGAGCCCCAAGAACTTTTTCTATTCCTCTACTCACAAACCGTCCTAAACCTTCGCAAAAACAAGGGTTTTAAAGAAATTCATAACTTCAAACCTCCCCCAATCCTTCCAAAGGTCCAAACACCCCATAATACCTCTACCCTAACTTAAAGGACACTCACAATCCCATTCCTTTTAGTATTTCTCAGATTCAGTACTTGAGTTCCTTACTTTCATGGTGGAAACACCCCTGAACAACATTAGAACTTCACACCCCACTGAGTTTATTCATTCTCTCAGCCTCCAAAGTATTCATACACCAAACTAATCATGGTACAAGCTAATCCACCGAGCAACAAGATTAGAACAGTAGGTGGATTGGCTAATGTGTCATGGTGTTGCCCTCAAAACCCCTAACACAGAAAACAGAGCAGTAACCAAGTTTACTGATCCCACACACACCAACGGTGGATTTAAACCTTTAGAATAGATGCAAAGAGAGTAAACACATATGCAATCAAGTATCCAAAGCCTCAAGTCATGATAGACTTGTATGGGCCTGTGCAAGGTAAAGAAAATTCAAGAAAACAAAGAAAACCAGTGATCAGCGTTTTCAAGTATATTTTCTTATTAAAAATTGAACAAAATCAACTCTCAACTCAGGGTATTACAGCAATATATCTTGATACCACCTTCCAAATATCCCTTGAGCCGATCAACCACCATAACCACCCTTTGTTAGACTTCTAAGATGACAATTTTCCAATTTTTCTCTTAATTACCATTCATTCACAACTTGATTTTGCAAATACCACCTAACTGACCTATTAAGCCTTTTAAATACAATTGCAAGGTATTTACATAGCATATAGAAATATAGAGAGAAAATACAATAAATATTTTAACTAATGAATTGTAAAAAATAGATTTTTGTAGTTTATATTCATGTCATTGATTACATTGCATTGCACATCTTTCAAAGTCAAAGCATTACTTCACTTTGCATAACAAATAAGTAGATGCTGATAGATGCCAAAAATTTAATTACAATATAGTTTGAACAAAGTCAACCTAAGCAGTTATGCGATTTCTTCACATTGCATAACTAATAACTAGGAGCAGCTGCCAATTGCATTTTCTTATCATGGCATTCTATGAGACCAAATTTCTTTGAGATGTTTTTTCAAATAGTTCCCTGCCTTGTGTATGTTACCACATTTTTCATACATGTCTACCAAAGCATCTTCTCAAACAGTTCATTGCCTTGTTGCTATGGCTAAAATCCTAAAACAAGTGATTTTGAACAAGCTATGAATGCTTTGAAAAATATATCAAAAGCATAATAGTAAGCAATAGCATAGAGAAGGCAGTGAACTGTTTGAAACAATGCATCAAAAAAATTGCTTTGAAATGATAAATTTAGTTGTGCTTTCACTCTTCTTTAACATTGTATATTTGCTCCTCTTTATAACAAGAGATAATAAAAAAATGTAAAAAATTGTATAACAAGAGATAAAAACTATCTTTTTTGAAATCAGAAGGCATTTCCATAGCATAGAGATATAGAGAGAAAATATAAAGAGTTTAACTAATGAAATGTAGAAAATAGATTTTTGTAGTTTTTATGCATGCATTGCACATCTTTCAAACTCAAAGCATCACTTCACATTGTATAATGAATAACTAGATGCTGATAGATGACAAAATTTCAATTACAATATAGCTTTTGACAAAGTCAACCTAAGCAATTATGCAATTACTTCACATTGCATAACTAATAACTAGGAGCAGTTGCCAATTGCTTTAGCTTGTCATGGCATTCCATGAGACCATATTTCTTTGAGACATTTTTAAAAATAGTTTATTCCCTTGTCTATGCTACGACATTTTTCATATATCTCTACCAAAGCATTTTATCAAATAGTTCATTGCCTTCTTGCTATGGCTAAAAGCCTAAAAAAAAATGCTTTCGAACAAGCTATGGATGCTTGGAAAAAATCTATGAAAGCATAATAGTAAGAAATAGCATAGACAAGCCATTGAACTTTTTGAAAAAATGCGTCAAAGAAAAGTGGTCTCATGGTGATGGAATGCCATGACAAGCCATAGACAAGGTAGTGAATTGTTTGATAATATGCCTCAACTACTTGCATTTCACAACTTTTTCCTCGAGTGAAAATTTGCCACCATAGGAAAAAGCCTCCGAGATAGAAAAAACCGAGCAAGGTTATTGTAGAGGGGCCCAATGTGATCCCATAGGATCAAATGAGAAGTTTCTAAGCATCACAATGTCCAAGTAATAGGATGTTGAAGTTCACAACCATTTTGCACTTTGGACCCTTAAGGGATCAATCCGGTTGAACGTAGCTTGGAGTGATTCTGCATGTTTAGGTGAGAAAGAGGACCATGCCTAGCGTAAACATACCTATTCGAATGTGTTGGAACAATCTATTTGGTCACACGAGCTGCAGAACGAAAGTTGCACCACTTTGCAACTTTCAACTACTTGCATTTGACAACTTTTTCCCCGAGTGAAAATTCACCAGCACAAGAAAATTCCTTCGAGATAGAAAAAACCGGAGAGGTTATTGTAGATGGGCTCAATGTGATCTTGTAGGATCAAACAAGAAGTTTCTAAGCATCACGGTGTCCGATTAATAGCATGTTGAATTTCATAGCCATTTTGCACTTTGGACCCTTAAGGGATCGATTCGGTTGAACGTAGCTCAGAGTGATTCTGCGTGTTTAGGTGTGAAAGAGGACCATTCCTAGCGTAAACGTACCCACCCAGACACATTGGAATAGTTTGTTTGGTCACACAAGCTACAGAATGAAAGTTACACCACTTTGCAACTTTCAACTACTTGCATTTGACAACTTTTTCCTCGAGTGAAAATTCGCCACCATAGGAAAAAGCCTCCGAGATAGCAAAAACCAAGCAAGGTTATTGTAGAGGGGCCCAACATGATCCCATAGGATTAGACGATAAGTTTCTAAGCATCACAGTGTCTAATTAATAGCATGCTGAAGTTCGCAGCCATTTTGCACTTTGGACCATTAAGGGATCGATCCGGTTGAACGTAGCTCGGAGCGATTTTGCATGTTTGGGTGCAAAAGAGGACCATGCCTAGCATAAACGTACCCACCCAGATGCGTTGGAAGAGTTTGTTTGGTCACACGAGCTACAGAACAAAAGTTGCACCACTTTGCAACTTTCAACTACTTGCATTTGACAACTTTTTCCCCGAGTGAAAATTCACCAGCACAGGAAAATTCCTTCGAGATAGAAAAAACCGAGAGAGGTTATTGTAGATGGGCCCAACATGATCTTGTAGGATCACACGAGAAGTTTCTAAGCATCACGGTGTCTGAGTAATAGCATGCTGAATTTCGCAGCCATTTTGCACTTTGGACCCTTGAGGGATCGATCTGGTTGAACGTAGCTCGGAGCGATTCCGCATGTTTAGGTGTGAAAGAGGACCATGTCTAGCGTAAACGTACCCACCCGGATGTGTTGGAACAGTTTTTTTGGTCACACAAGCTACAGAACGAAAGTTGCACCACTTTGCAACTTTCAACTACTTGCATTTGACAACTTTTTCCTCGAGTGAAAATTCGCCACCATAGGAAAAAGCCTCTGAGATAGCAAAAACCGAGCAAGGTTATTATAGAGGGGCCCAACATGATCCCATAGGATCAGAGGAGAAGTTTCTAAGCATCACGGTGTCTGAGTAATAGCATGCTGAAGTTTGCAGCCATTTTGCACTTTGGACCCTTAAGGGATCGATCCAGTTGAACGTAGCTCAGAGCGATTCTGCGTGTTTGGGTGCAAAAGAGGATTGTTCCTAGTGTAAACGTACTCACCTAGATGCGTTGGAATAGTCCATTTGGTCACACGAGCTGCAGAATGAAAGTTGCACCACTTTGCAACTTTCAACTACTTGCATTTGACAACTTTTTGCCCGAGTGAAAATTCGTCAGCACAGGAAAATGCCTCCGAGATAGCAAAAACTGAGAGAGGTTATTGTAGATAGGTCAACATGATCTTGTAGGATCAGACGAGAATTTTCTAAGTGTCATAGTGTCCGAGTAATAGCATGCTGAATTTCACAGCCATTTTGCACTTTGGACCCTTAAGGGATCGATCTGGTTGAACGTAGCTCAAAGCGATTCCATGTGTTTAGGTGTGAAAGAGGACCATGCCTAGTGTAGAGGTACCCACCTAAACGTGTTGGAATAGTTTTTTTGGTCACACGAGCTGCAGAACGAAAGTTGCACCACTTTGCAACTTTCAACTACTTGCATTTGACAACTCTTTCCCCAAATGAAAATTTGCCACCACAGGAAATGCCTCTAAGATAGCAATAACCGAGAGAGGTTATTGTAGATGGGTCCAATGTGATCTCGTAGGTTCATACAGATATTTCATAATCACCATGATTTATGAGTAATACCCTGTCAAATATTGTTGTCCTTTTGCACTTTGCACCCTTAAGGGATCGAGTCGGTTGAACCATAGTAGTTGTTTTGTTGAATGTCATACCCTAAGGTATGTTAGAGATGACCTAGGTTGCATCAATTTCTCTGAGGCATATGTTGCCCCTACCTTGTCACTTCATAAAACAACAATAGATTTAAAGGAAGTTTATTCATTAAGACAAGCATCATGAATGTATGAACACAAGGGAACTGTGAAGGGTCACTACACATGGCAATGTGCAAATGAAATGGACAAATTAGAAATGAGTAGTGATCAGTTGTTTAGTACAGTGAGTGTATGATTATAAAGTGCTTGAAAATCAAATTCACTCACCACAGTCAATGTCCTATGACTATCAAGTCTATGTCAGTCAGTGTCTCAAGACTCCAAAAGCTATGGTTGTCTATGGAGCAATAGGTCCTTATGAATGTGGAATCTTCAAAAAATACAGTAAGTCAATGACAAATATTACAATAGTGATGGAAGAACATCTTGAAAATCTTCCCATTTGTCAATACTTGTAACAATACATGCAAGGAAATATTCCTCCCATTTCCAACACAAATCATGAAATATATTGTACTTGAGAAAAGGAGAAGAGGAGTTGCTGCCCAATTTCATTTTTCCATTCCACCTTAGCTGGCCCAACTATTTTCATTCCAAAATGGTTCAAAACATGTACATCCCCTGCTCCCTATGAAACACATGGGTAGTAGCCTCTCTATGGTTGTGTAGTATCATAGGAATTTGGTCCACAAAAAACTTGCAAAAGCCTCTTAATCTTAGACATAGACTCACATAAAAATCATTAAAAGAGCAATAACTAAATAATGTCAGTCATACAGCTGACGAGGCCTACTATCACCTTCATGCATGCTAGATAAGAAGGTCGATTGAAGGTCCTACAATGGTGATGTTCCCCTTCGCTACTTTATCATATCTCGATGACCCTACGTATAAATTTCAAATATATCACTAACGGGCTTAACATAAAAAGTGTAGCATATAAGAATCTGATAAATCTAGGAGATGGAAAAGAGAAGATTGACAACCAGAAAATGCACCAACAACCGATGTTTCTCAAACCACTGAATGCTTGCACCAGCAATCGATGTTGTTCTTTTCTTATATACTTTGACAAACTTTAGTATTACCTACAATCACAATCAGAAAAGGATCAATGATAGTCGTAAATGCATATGACATCAAACAGTAATCGTGAAAAATCCTTATTGCAAGGTGTTGGTCCAAAAGAGTGATCAATAACATGGCTTTACAAATTCAATGTGCATACTTACAAATCAATCCAGGGAACCATATGGGTCTGCTCTAGTCTTTATTGTGTTGAGTATTGCCTCGTGGTCAAACTCACACACTTTCCACAAGTTCTTGTTCACAGGTTTACCCTTATATTTGATCAAATGAACGTTGGTGGCGACGACAAGGTTTGAATAGTGAAGAATTTTTCGATGCGTGTCGAAGTCCTCAAACAACCAAATTGCAACATTCTTAACTGGATACCTTCAAAGCCATGTTCCAATAACAACCACCGAACCTGTAGGATATTCTATGTTTTCTCCATCTATAACTGGGGACTCCAATATCTTTTTGGCCTCGACATAATGACACAGGTAATAATATGTACCCTCTTCATTGTCTTCATTTGTAATCAGTGCATAAATGTGCCCTGCATTGATATGTTCATCTTGTTAGATTTATTTACTGAGCAACATAATAAAACTTGTAAGTAAGATATATTACCTGGTTCTATTAGGTCCAATACATTATCAAAGTCAATGGATGATTGCATCTCCGTGATTTGTAGAGCCGTCGGGAGCTGATAAGTGTCACGTGGGGTTAGACTTCTTACAAACCATTCATCAACCCACTCTGTTGACTCGCAATCATTCCATGATTGAAGTGTACATGCATAACAAAAGCATGCCATCTTCCTTGTATGGATAGTCCATGTACCTGCATTGGAGCTTCTAAAAGAGTGTAGCTCGCTCGATCCTGTTAGTGCACAACAATTCTCATATTTTGTAATGTTAGTATCATCTACTAAATGAAAAAATCTACGAACTAAAGAATTTCCTTCACTACCGGGACCCATTGAACCATTGCACCATTGGACAATTGATCTTGCATCTGTCAACTTTACACTATTTGTGTACTTTAACTCTTCTTGTGCTAGGGCTCTTTTGATACATGCACCTTCTCCATCATGCTCCCCCTTTCCATGCCTGACCTATGAGAAGTTCCACATATGTTGAACACCACTAATCCTATGCATCCTGCTCAACCAGTAAAACATTCTGGCGCTCTTGAATTGTGATGTACAATTATCTGACCATATGATATGCTGACTAAATGATATGCCTTTGCTAGCCAGATCGGCATAGAACATATGAAAGCAACCTTGAACAAACTCTGTAGAATGTGTGCGATCATCACTGATGTAAAAGTGATACTCCCTCAATACTTTCCTATTTTCCTCTATACTATCATTTGCATGAATGAATGCTATATGTACAAATATAACAACCTGCACAGAGTTGTAGTACTGTGATTGCACCTCGTTCTGTGGTTGTAGTGTGTAGTTCTCAGCGAAGTCAAAAACTGAAACGATATGATGAAGTGGAAATGTTTCCTTGCATAACTTGAACTGTAAGTCCAACCATTGTGCTCTGTGTGTATGCATTGCATAATCATAAACCACCCAATCATGAAAAATGCCCATAAACTGATACACTAGAATCTTATCACTGACCAATTCACACTTCTTTGCTTCTTTCCCATCTTTTAGAGTGTATGCCACTGTTGTATATTTGCCAAATTCCACAATTTTGTCTCCAATTGTGTGTGTACTAGCCATGTGTTGGTAAATTGGAAAATGTTGCACGCCACCACAATGATCACATGTGCCATCCAAACATGATTTTTTGTAAAAAAATTGACCATCCTCTCTTTCACATAAAATGGAAGACAAAATCTTCCTTGACGATTTAGGTGGAGGCATTATGTTACATTCCTGCAAAACATTGTCAGTATGTATATCTACACATATATGTCGATAAACATCATAATGGTTAGAAAACTCAATATGAAGCCTACAACAACAAGTAGTGTGTGTTGTTGATGGTGAACATGACACAAACAACGTGTAAAACATAATATTTCTACTCTATTTCTCCTGAAAAAGAAAGACAACATATAGTAGCCTAACTACCAAGGTCCTGGTAGTTGGTTCTCAACTGTCTAGTGTCACTCAATTGGTCCATGCAACTGTAATATTCAAGGGGCCTGTGCTGGTCATAAAGAATACAAGCAATGACTCATTTTACCAAACTATTTTTGTAAATAAAAGGGGTTTCAAACAAAAGAAAAATATAGATCAAAGGGTAAATCAGTAAACATGAACCAAACTTATCTAGCACCCGGACATATATCTTCAACAACTAATGTTTTCAACAGATCAAGAAAACCAAAGCATGACATAATTTATAGAATAAACTATACCATTGCATACATCTAAGGTGCTTAATTTAATACTGCTATTCTCATATCACAACTATTTCAAATATTTCAAAAGAACACACATTCATTCATTGCCAAAATCATAGATCAACAGACTTTAATAAATTCAATTCACTGATAATCTAACAAGATAATCCTTAAATCCGGATTCTTTTAATGACTTTCATCACATAAGAAACAATCATGCTTCAACACAATCACTGGCATACGAATAGATTATAACTTATTAACCTTATCAAGTAAAACACATTTCTAACACCATATTGCTTAAACCTGTAATTTTATTTAACTGTCAACATAAAGTAACAAAGCATCTCTGTAACAACTATGAAAAACTCTATCTCCTAATCTCAGGTGGCCAATTCTATTCTCTATCAGCCGACCTTTACAATATGATACCCCAAGGGTATTTATAGATATACAAAATCTGAAGTCCTCTTCTATTTTAAGTCGACCCACCCTTTTAGGGATTACAACTATCTTTGGAAACTCAGTTAAACTAGAAGAAAAAAAGAATAGAAGAGAAAAGAGCCATGCGCTTCAAAAACTGCTAGTGCTGCATGCAACATGCAAAGAAGAAGAAAGCCATGCATGCATGATATTTATGCATGTGAAGTCTGTTTCGCAATATACTCATCATAACTAGTGAAGACCTGTTGTAACATATCTAATTCCGGCCCATCCACCTAGCTGTCTTCAAACTTAATTATTTCCAACTCTGCTAGAGCAAACCCTCTCATATCCTTCAGCTTCGTCAACTCTCTCTTAGCAGCCCTTATTTCTCCTTTAATGTCTATCAACCGGTCTATTAATAAATCCTCTTCATTATCTCCCTTTTGCATAACCCCTTTGAACCTTTCATCCCATTTCTCTTTTATCTGTTCCAACGGTAAGCCCTCTTTTACCAGTATATTTACATCCACTATTACAACAATGACTGCCTCCAACTCCTCAAATTGCTCACTCAAATCTTTAACAGAATCTTGGACTTCATTTCTATGTTTACAAAGGAAGTCTGATCTAAATCTGAGTATACGAGAGGTCTTTTCCACAAAATCTTTATTGTCTTCTTTGAGTATTGACTGCTCTAGAAGAGTAGTCTTAGGCAATGTACTAACCTCTTTCAATTTTTGACTATATTCTTTATATTCCTCTTCCTGCTTCTCCAATGTTTCAACATATTGATGCATTTCTCCTATCAACTCTTCTGTCCCTTTGTGAACCTCAAAAATTTCAACCAAAATTTCACCTACTTCCTGATTTAACTTCTCAACCCACCTATCTAACATTTCCACTTTTCCCCTGACTTGTATCAAATCATCTACCTCCTTTTTTCTTAACAAGACTGGGGTCTCAATAGCAGCAACCTATTGTGATCTAGGAGCAGAAACACCTTTTAAGAAAACATGCAGCTGATCCAATTGAGCCTTAAGCTCATCCTTCCTTTGTTTATCTTTCAACATCCTTGACTTGGTTGTCGAGGCTACCACATCAATTAGATTCATTTGTTGATCCCTGGTAGGCCTTCCCAAGTTAACAATACTTAATTGATAATCCATTTACTGCATGTCTCCTGCCTCCTTATCTATCATGGGAATAGCACATTCAGCCACAATTTCTCCTTTGTTAGTTAGCCTAGTAGAATGTAAGATCTTGGCCTTCTTTTTAGGCCTTTCTTTCTCAATTTCCTTCATCATACCTTCCCAATTGAGAGGTTGCAGAGGTGTCACTGTTCTCTTCTGAAGGTCCAATTTCAACCAAGTGGGAGCACCTAGAGTAGTAGTCATTATGGTTGAAGAAGAAGAAATAGTAGTAGTAGAGGGTGGTTGCACATTTTCTTGAGGTTGAGAATCAACCCTTCATTCCTCTTGTCATTCTTGCACCACATGCATTTGTACAAGCTTTTCAGCCTCTTCCCTATCCTTTCGTTCTCGTATTCTCTTGTCTTCTTCCTCTTTCTTCAACCTTTCTTCTTCCAATCTTCTTTTCTCCAATTCCTGGTTTCTTTCTTCCTCCAACCTTTTCTTCTCTTGTTCCCTATTTCTTTCTTCCTCTAATGCTTTAAGTTTTTCTACATCTTCCTTTTCCTTTTGTTGCTTCTTGATCATTTCTTCAGCATCCTTCTCCTTTTGCAATTGCTCTACTTCCTCTTTCTCTTTTTGAGTCTCTTCAACAAGCTTCAACTTAGCCACCAGAACTTCTCTCTCCCTTCGATGTCTTGCCTTTTCCTCCTCAAGGTCATGAATCTTCTGTATCAATTCTAATTTGTCATTCTCTTCCTTGACCTTGAGCTCATGCTCTTTTTTCCTCTGTTGCTTCTCTATTTCATCAGCTTTCAGCTTAGCTTCTACTTGTTGCTACTACAATACAACATCAACTTGTATCTTGGCATCAATTGCCTTTTGTTTCTCTATTGTTGCAGCTTTTGCATCAACATCCTTCTTGGCTTCTTCAAATAGTGACCATTGATCCTCTGGTGTCAATATCTGTTCAGTATCCTCCTCTAGAGGCATATTCTCTTGTACATCCCTCTCTGACATAGTCTCATCCGAGTCTGTTCCAACATCATGAATCTCTACCTCTGCCCCTTTTCCCTTCATGAATTCAGCTATATTATGAAGAGTCCCTTTTTGCACTTCTTCACTTTGTTTTTTTGCAAGTGGGACTTGAGTAGAAGATTCACCTAATGTAGATGTTGAAGCCACTTGTGTTGCTTGGGCATCTCCTTCTTGTGTCTATGTTTCATCTTGAGCTGCTACTTCAAGCTCAATTTCTTCAATATCTGGAGGGAAGAATTCCAAGGGCTCCTTGGAAGGTAATTTCCTTTTAATCCTTTTGTATCCCTTTCCCTTCTTAGGGGCTGGTCCTTGAGGAGTTTTGGTTCTTAGAACCAACCATTGAATGCTCCTATCTAAGACTTTCCTCCCTATTTTCTTTATATCAATTGTCTCCTCACTATCCCAGTCAACCGGATCCAAGCTCTTAGTTCCAATGTTTAAAGATTCATACGATGGATCCAATACAATTCCATCATCCACTAATGTGTCAGGAATGTCATTTTTAACTCCCAACTCTACCATGAGTGCCACAGGCAACCTTTCATAGTTCTTCTTCCTGAGGTCATACTCATCCTGCCGGTCACTCCAAAAATCTTCCAATGAATTGAAATGTTTATCAAAAATAGAAGGTAGCAAGGCATTCATCTTTCCCTTTGGGTCAAAGTACTTTTGAGCTATATACAAACCTAGTTTTAGATGTATCAACTCACTGCACACTACCTTTGCTCCCACCAAATGTTGACAACTATATTCACCCAATTGCATGGGGAACTTATGACATCCTATTTTGTGCTTCAATCCAAACCGGGCATTAACCCCTAGAGATTGATACACAAATTCCATTAAAACTATCCTATTGTTACAACATCTTGGCAGTAAATGTGGATGGCCTTCAAATCCAGCTAGCCTGAAGTATGTGAACTTGGGGTATTGGATGTACCAACATCACCATTCGACGATAAATTCCATAGCTTCTTGGCTCAGTCTGTACCCTACATCTTCATTGAGTTGGTTAATTATCACATATATGAATGCATCATTAACCCTTCTGAATTGAGTCTCAGCAACCTGTAGAGATAGCTGGTCATAATGATCCCACACCTTCTTTTGTCCATCTAACTCTCCTATTATCCCCACTATGTTCAGCCCTGGGAAGATACCTACCCTTGCTACTGCATACACAATGTAAGAAGTCATGAAAAAGCATTTGGTTTCCCTTATCCTTTTCAACTGGTCATGAATGGAATTTGAAACAATCATCGGCCAATCAAATTGTTGGGTGCCATTTAAGATTATTTGGATGAAGGGAAACATCCACTCCTTGAAATGAAATGCATCTCTCTTTCCAAAAGCCCTAGACAACAACATTATTAAATCTAATACTTCTTTATGAAAATCTGCCCTCTTTGGTTGGTCTGAGAGCTTGGTTAGAGACTTCTTCTCTATTTTTAACCACGTTTTGTTCAAGTAGGTCTTATTGGATTCCTTATATTTTCCATACTTCTCTAGGGCATCTGCCTCAGTTAACTGCACCAAGTTCTTTGGATCTGAGACCATAAACATAGTTTGAATCATTTGAGGAGTGAGATCAATGATCACATTATCTTGTGAATCCATGCATTGTCGGGTAGCCAGATTGTAAGCTCCTGCAACTGTCATGATTAACTCTGGGCATTGGATTGATAGAGGAAACAGGGTGATATGAGCCAAACCGGAATCCATTATTCTTTTAGCTCTAGGTGTCATATCCTCATTGAATGTATCAGCATACAACACCTCAAAATTATATTGGCCCAGATTCGTGTCTGTAATGTGTGACCAATCCGATTCCACTTTGCTTACTGTGACTGCAGGACCCCTATGATTATACCTTAAAGTATAAGGTAGTTGTTCAGGCTTTATCTTCTTGGGTTTAGCTGTTGCCTTTGATGTTCCTGCAGGCCGGTTCCTTTGGGCAGCTTCTCCTGATGTTCCTGACATTCTTCAGCTTTCCTGCAACAAAACCTTTGGTTAGATCCTTGAATAAACATCACCAAATATGCTTCAAAATCATACCCTTTCATATATGCACCGGGGGTGGAACCAAGCAGGAAACATCCTAAATAGCTCCTTTTAAAACACTGTCGGGCTCGGAGCCAAAACCAATATTGATATTACAATAATAACAAGTGGGATCGGAGTCAGAACTAAAATGATGATTGGAACTGGGACCGGAATAAAAACGGATTTGGTTTCTTTCAGATTTTATATTTCATATTCCTTTTCGGTTCCGATTCCGCTTCCACCCAGGTTAATATTGTTTTTGAAATAAAGCTTCTCACTAGAAGTGGAGTCAGAGAGGAGATGGAAATGGAATTGATACCTTTTGGAAAACATGATTTAAAGTTCCAGATTGATTTTGATCTCGCTTCCGCCTAGGTTAACCATGACATCATAAATGATTTTAACAATTTAATGCATAACTTCATGATTAAATACTAGGTCATTTTTAAAAGACAAGGGGCTAACATATAACTTGACAAGACCATCCCCATATGACCAGGGGCGACTGTACTTTCTAGGGCATCATACTTAAATCAAACGCGAACACATAAATGCATTTAAACCCTAATCTAAAAAAAACTCAATATAAAAACTAGGGCACGAATTTAACCCTTCCTAATTTAACCAGATCGAATGCGCAAAAGATTCTAAGTAAAAACTACCATTTACTAAACCCTAACTCACTGTAAAACCTGGATTTTAACCTATCTCACTGTAGAACCCTAATTTTAATCTACGCCATTAAAATCCAAAAGCAGCACGATGTGATCATGACAAAAACGTGAAAGCGACCATGCCCTAAAACAAAGAAAACTGAAACAAAAGAAAAAAAGAAACGAAGACAAGAACAACAAACAAACAAACAAAGAAAACTAATCATGCAAACCTACTGAAAAACATGATCTTTCCCAAAGCAAAACTATCTAACATGAGCAGAAACGAAAACATGAAAGTAAATAAAAGAAGAACGAAGAAAGAAAAACCTACCTTGAACGAAAAGAAATAGGCAAACCTCCTGAAGAAATCCGCAAGCAACCGTCTCTCTTTCAATTGATTCACTTCAGCAAAGCTCCACTACAACTTTTGGTTCGCTCTTCAATCTCTTAAGAATAGTGATAATGACTATGCATTAATCCCTAATTAAGGTAAAATTCGGAGTTTCACACATGCCTAGCACCTATTATTAATGCAATAAATACAGTAGAGTGGAGTCGGAGCTGCAAAAGAACTGGCCCATTACTACCATATGACTTCAGTAAAAAGTCAATGACCAAGAAACGACGGGAGCGAAATCGGAATGAAAACGGATTAGGAAACTTGAGTAATTTCCCAACTTCGTTCCCATTCTGGGTTCGGTTCTGCCAACAAAGCACAAAACAAAACCAAACCAAACACAAAAATAAAACAAAAGACCGAAAATAAGAAAACTTAACATAAAAACCATAGTCTAAAACAAAATTCCAAAAAGCGAAAGCGGAGGCTGAACGAGACCTGATCTTGAAACTTCAAATAAATACCGACTTAACTTCCATTCCGGATCCGGCTTTGACAAAGACAAAACAAAAAGGTTTAAAAGAAAGACTGTCGGGATGGGAATCAGAACAATTTTTGAAAGAAGTTTCAAAACCCGATTTAGTTTTGGCTCTGGTTCCGACAGACTAAACCAAAGAAAAACAAAGTGTTGGAAAAGAACAACTCCAAACTTTGTCCAATAATCAACCAAGGATAAAATAACAAAGGTGGACCCATTTTGACCAAGGAAAAAGATGGGGTGGTTATGCAAGGCATAACACGTGCGTGATTTATTTTGACATAAAAAAGGCTTTAGCATTTCAAAATACCTTTGACATATTTTAATTTCAGGAAACTTTTGTACAAAATCAACAAAAAAAAGGGTTTGAGTGGTATCCAAATAATGCATTGAATGTGGCTCACGGTTTATACTACCAATTCTCCTTCTTACAACATCTCTTTGATTAGGAGAGGTCCTTGTGTTATCCTTCCAATAATTCACAATTAAAGATCTCAAGCCTTGAGCAATTCTTGTGTCTTTTCATGGCACTCTACCCAAAAATGCCCATAACTCATTGCTATTTGGATCCTCCACTCTTTCACGCCTTCCTTTGGCTCTCATTAGAGATGATCTACTTATTTTCAAAGACTTACTTTCCTTTGTAAGGTTCACCTTGTTCCTTGTTTGACTGCTTAACAGTGTTGTCATCACACATCGTGCGGCACAACTATCCTTCGTGCGTGAGGTGGAACCCACGCTCTCGTATGCACTCACCAAGTTCTTTACAATGGAATTTTCACTTGAGTCATTCAAAACTCTTAGCCCAAGAGCCTTCATGGTGGGCCTAAATTTGAGTTGCCTCATCATTTCAACAAATAGTTGGCATCTTCCACCCTCACTTAGCTTCGCAAAAAACAAACTCCATATCCTTTCTGCATATCTTTGACATGTACATTTTGGAATCTTATTAGGCATCCATTTCAAAACATTGGAATCAATATCAATCAAAAATGTAGGTTTTCTATGCAAAACTCTAGGAGGAGTTCTCAAATGTAAATTTGTGTCAATATTGGGAAGGTCAACAACATCGGGGATAGATCATGTACCTTCAATTGGAGGTGCAATTGATGACATACCTTGAGATTGACATGTAAACAATGTTGTACCTCCAACTTGAGATGTCGTTTGTGGAGTTCCTTCAAATAGAGATGTGTTTGCTGATGTACTTTCAAAATGCAATGTTTTTGATGGTGTGTCTTCAATTGGAGATGTGATTTCTGATGTACCTAGAAAACCACATGTTGTTGTCAATGTGTCTTCAACTGGAGATGTGCATTGAGCTTCACCTATGGTTGATGATGTGCCCCCAACTTCTATATCCATTCTTATCCTTCCACAAACTTTCCTCATTCGTGCCCTTTGTTTTTCCAATTTGACATCTCTCTTAGATTGCACGGGAATTTGTGGTTGTATGGGCTGCAATTCCTTTGCTTCACAAGCTACATTTTTTTATTCTCTTCTCCTTGCATTTTTAACTGCACATTCTTCTAGTGTTAGAGGCTTTGGTCATTTCCTCGACATGACCTTGAATGCTACATGTCCACAAACACACATAGAACAAAAGTAAGTAATGCATTTTACAAAAAAAATGATGCAAAGAGGGGTGGAAACCATTCAATATAGCAAATCAATGAGAATCACAAACCTAGGGTATAAATTGCTGCCACCTAAATGAAAACTAGAGACTCTTGTGTTTATTTTTCTCAAAACCAAATTTTTGATTGTCAACAAAGTCATGAAGAATATGGATTCAAAGAAGGGTTTGTGATGCTATATCTTATCATTATTCACTATTTCTTTGGCAATGAGGTTTTCCAAATTAGATGAAAATAATTTTTTTCCAAATTAGTTGAAAAAAGAATGAAATACAGTGAATTCCACTAGCCATGTTGGAAATGGACTACTATAAGCAATGAAAATAGAATTCATAAG
This sequence comes from Sequoiadendron giganteum, assembly GCA_007115665.2. Taxonomy (NCBI): domain Eukaryota; kingdom Viridiplantae; phylum Streptophyta; class Pinopsida; order Cupressales; family Cupressaceae; genus Sequoiadendron; species Sequoiadendron giganteum. Next base: position 379,231,163 of record CM021107.1, on the reverse strand, counting down.
TAAATTTATGTTAAGTAAATGTCATGTTTTTTAATTTTTTTGTTCTTCAAACTCATAAAAATTGAACTTTTTTATTTAAATCCCATCTAATTCAATGTTGAATTCTAAGTCCAATTGTTATGATTAATAAAATCATTAAGGAAATTTAGTTTATATTGTCAAAAACAAACAAATATACTAAATACAAACATTTCAATTTACCAAAATGAATATATTACCTCAAATAATGTAAAATGATGTAGAAACTTCAAAATATCTTCTTCTATGTTGTCTACCATTCAGATTGGTGGTAAAAAGGTGATGGATCAAGCATAAATTGGTATAATATGAAGTCAACTGCAGAAAAAAAGGAATTTCTAACTCAGATAAAGCACTAAACCAGACAAACACAGGAGAATGTGGGCTTGAATCACGGAATCAACCCTTATTTTTACCGTTTCAAGGTAAAACCCATTTGGCGCTCGCCAAATATGTTCCTTTGAAAAGGAGAGACTTCAGACAAAGGGAGAGACACAAAGTGGGAGAGAGATAGAGGGAGTGAGAGAGAGAGGGAGTGGGAGAGAGAGAGGGGGGGAGGGAGAAACCTAAGAGAGAGAGAGGTTGCGAGGGAGACACCTGAGAGAAGGAGAGGGAGTCAAAGTGGGAGAGAGGGGGTGGGAAGGAGAGACCTAAGAAAGTCGGGTGGGAGGTAAGTGAGGCCTGGCAGAGAGGGATTGTGAGATAAGTGAGGCTTAATCCCTTAACCCTCAACCCTTAACCCTTAAACCCTAATCCATAGAGATAGAGACAAAGAGTGAGAGAGAGGGAGGGAGATGGGGTGGGAGGGAGACACCTGAGAGAGAAGGAGAGGGAGACAAAGTGGGAGAGAGGGGGTGGAAAGGAGATACCTAAGAGAGTAGGAGAGAGAGGGAGTGAGAGATAGAGGGATGGGAGAGATACAAGGAGTGAGAGAGAGAGAGACTTGAGAGATAGAGAGGGGGTGGGAGGGAGAGGGATTAATCAGGGGAGAGGGAGTACTCAAGATAGAGGGATTCAAGAGAGATGGATGCGGTGGGGGAGATAAATGAGATAGAGGGAGAGAGAGAGAGTGGGAGGGAGATATCTGAGAGAGGGGGAGAGAGAGAGGGAGAAAGACAAAGTGGGAGAGAGTGAGAGAGAGGGAGTGGGAGAGGGAATAGGAGAGAGATAGAGGGATTGAGTGAGTGACATACCTAATAGAGGGATTAGGGTAGAGATTTTAATTGGGTTTAAGGGTTTAAGTGTTGAGGGATTAGGGTTGAGGTTATTGGGTTGAGGGTAGAGGGTAGAAGTGAGATAGAGATAAGGAGAGAAGAGGAGGGAGGGACAAAGATATATGAGGGTTGAGGATCCAATGTATAGAGTAGATGGTTGAGAATTGAAGGTATAGGGTTGAGGACCTATAGGGTTGATGGTTTAGGGTATTGGTTTGAGGGTATAGGGTTTAAGGGAGATGGGAGAGAGATAGATGGATTGAGTGAGTGAGAGAGAGACCTGAGAGAGGGAGAGGGGGTGGGATGGAGAGACTTGAAAGAGAGAGAGAGGGAGGGAGTGGGAGAGAGACAGAGGGAGGGAGGGTTAAGGGTAGAGGGTAGAGGGTTTAATGGTTTAGGGTTTAAGGGTTAAGGGTTTAGGGTTTAGGGTAGAGGGGAGAGAGATAGAGGGAGTGAGTGAGTGTGTGAGAAAGAGAGACCTAAGAGAGAGAGAGGGAGTGAGTGAGTGAGTGAGTGAGAGACCTAAGATTCCCTCTCTAGTTCTCTCTATCTCACTTCTCTCTATCTCTCTCCTCCCTCTCTACTCTCTCTATCTCTCCTCCCTCCCCCTCTTTCTATCTCTCCTCTCTCCCTCCCCCTCTTTCTATCTCTCTTTACCTTCTCTCTACCTATATCTCTCTCCTTCTATCTATCTCAACTATCCATCTTTACCTATCCCTCCCTCCTCTCTCTCTTAGGGTTTAGGGTAGAGGGTAGAGGGTTTAGGGTATAGGTTTAAGGGTATATGGTTGAAGGATTAGCGTTGAGGGTCGAATGTATAAGGTAGAGGGTATAAGGGTTCAGGGCTTAGGGTTTAAGGGTTGAGGATTAAGGGTTGAGGGTTGAGGATTGAGGGTTAAGGGTTTAATGGTTTAGGGTTTAAGGGTTGAGGGTCAAGAGTTTAAGGATGAGGGTAGATGGTTGAGGGTATAGGGTTGATGGATTAGGATTCAAGGTCCAACATATAGGGTACAAGGTATAGGGGTTGAGGTTTTAGGGTTAAGGGTTTAGGATTGAAGGTAGAGGGTTGAGGGATGATGGTTTAAGGGTTAAGGGTTGAGGGATTAGGGTAGAGATTTAATTGGGTTTAAGGGTTTAAGGGTTGAGGGATTAGGGTTGAGGGTATTTGGTTGAGGGTAGAGGGTAGAGGGCTTAGAGGTTTAGGATTTAAGGGTTGAGGGTTGAGGTTTTAGGGTATAGGGTTGAGTGTTAAAGGTTTTAAGGGTTGAGGGTATAGGGTTGAGGGATTAGGGAAGAGAAGGTGGGATGGAGGGAGGGAGAGATGGAGGGAGATTCTTGAGAGAGATAGGGATGAAGTAGGAGAGAGATAGAGGTTAGACGGTTAAGGGTAGAGGGTAGAGGGTTTAAGGGTTAAGTTTTTAGGGTTTAGGGGAGAGGGGATATAGATAGAGTGAGTGAGTGAGTGAGTGAGTGAGTGAGAGAGAGAGAGGGAGTGGGAGAGAGATAGAGGGTAGAGGGTTAAGGGTAGATGGTTAAGGGTTGAGGGTAGAGGGTTTAAGGGTTTAAGGGTTAAGGGTAGAGGAATAAGGGTAAAGGGGAGAGACATAGGAGTGAGTGAGTGAGAGAGAGAGAATTGAGAGAGGGAGAGGGGGTAGCAAGGAGAGAATTGAGAGAGAGAGGGAGAGGGAGTGGGAGAGAGATAGAGGGTAGAGGGTTTTAAGTGTTTAGGGTTTAGGGTTAAGGGTAGAGAGAGAGAGAGGTAGAGAGGGAAAGAAGGTAGAGATATTGAGAGAGAGGAGGCAAGGAGGGAGAGAGAAATAGGTATAGAGGGACAAATAGTTAGACCCGTAAACCCTAATCCCTCAACCCCCATACCCTCTTAATCCCTCAACCGTCAACCCTTAAACCCTAATCCCTCAACCGCCATACCCTCTTAATCCCTCAACCCTCAACCCTAATCCCTTGACCCCCATACCCTCTTAATCCCTCAACCCTTCAACCCTAATCCCTCGACCCCTATACCCTCTTAATCCCTCAACCCCCATACCCTCAACCCTTAAACCCTAATCCCTCAACCTTCAACCCTTCAACCCTAATCCCTCAACCCCATACCCTCTTAATCCCTCGACCCTCAACCCTTCAACCCTAATCCCTCGACCCCTATACCCTCTTAATCCCTCAAATTTTTAGGTTGCCATAAGGAGTATTTAGATTTTCAGGTCCGAGTGCAGTTGTAGGCACATTCAACAACATATGACAGTGAGCATGCCTATGAATGTTTTGTTGAATTTGGGTACACTTTGTATGCTGAAGATGACAAAGATTTTTCATATGATAGTAAGAATAATGAAATGCAGACTGATGAGATGAATATGAATCATATTGAATACAATGATTTCCTGAAGGTTTTCAATGATAGTGCATATTGCAGGGTAGGTTGAATGGATAGTTTCAAAAGAAATCTGATGAGCTCTATTCAGAACAAAGTTTATGACAGAGGAAAGTGTAGATTTTTATTTTTGAGGTGGCCTGGGGCCATCCCTAATGGTTTAATTTTTTAAACCAAAGCAAGTACAAAGGATTAAGGATTTCCATTGCATGGACAATTCTTAGCAATTCCTCTTTAAAAAAATATCTTCCATGCATAGTAGTTTAGGGTTTTCCACTTCTCCATTTGCTCCATTTTCATATTATTTATTTGTCCATTCCCTCCATCTGTCATCACCTTCATTTTTCATGGCTTTGCTTGGTCTTCTCTACCAAAGATACTTTGGATTCTTGCAGTGGTTTGCAAAATCACTCATCCCCAATAGGAGAGAGAGAGAGGGAGAGGGAGAGGTGGTGGGAGGGACATGCTTGAGAGAGAGGCATAGGGAGAGGGAGAGAGAGTGAGAGAGGGAGGGAGTCACTGTGAGAGGGAGAGGGTATAGGAGGGGGATACTTGAAAAAGAGAGAGAGGAAGATGGGGTAGGACGAAGATACTTGAGAGAGAGAAAGAGGGAGATAGGTTGGGAAGGAGAGACATTAGAGAGAGGGAGAGAGAAAAAGTGGGAGAGAGATAGAGGGAGTGAGAGAGAGAGGGAGAGAGACAAAGTGGGAGAGAGAGAGGGAGTGGGAGAGATGGAGAGGGAGAGACAGAGATAGAGAGAGAGAGAGAGAGTGAGAGGGAGGGAGAGGGGGTGGGAGGGAGAAACCTAAGAGAGAGGGAGAGGGAGAGAGGTTGGGAGGCAGACACCCGAGAGAGGAGAGGGAGAAAAAGTGGGAGATAGGGGGTGGGAAGGAGATACCTAAGAGAGTAGGAGAGAGAGGGAGTGAGAGATAGAGGGATGGAAGAGATACAAGGAGTGAGAGATATAGGGAGTGAGTGAGTGATTGAGTGAGAGACCTGAGAGAGGGAGAGGGGGTAGGAGGGATA